>PQXN01000318.1:0-39817 GCA_004786275.1 Botryotinia convoluta
GGGGATGGGGATGGGGATGGGGATGGGGATGAGGGTATATGTAAGTGCTTTTTATAAATGTAAGTCTTTTCCTTAAAATGTTTAATGATATCCCAATTCAAAACTCGATTTCAGAAGATCTAGATTTGTTGCATACCTAATACCTCTAAGGTTGAAATTGGAAAGGTAAACATGTCCCTTACAAGTATAGGTAGGTACCTATAGCATGGTTTCAACGATGCGTCTATTATTTTGGATGTCATACATGGATACTCATACACTAGCTACATATCCCAGTTATATTCTTTAGGACTCACAGAAATGGTTTTGCTGTAACCTATATATGTATAACTCTCAATTTAGAGTGCATCCTGACAAGCATTCTAACAAGCGTCCAGGAAGTGAGCATACCAGAAATAATCTACACGGTAGTCTCCGGCGGCTCCGAATTCGTTTATTACTTACTACCATATAATTCCTCCAATTACATTCTACAAGCTGGAAGAAATGAGTTTGTTGCATATCTATACCCCCTCATATACAAGGTGGTTCCTGACAAGCGTCCTGAAAAGCGTATCAAAGGCTGAGTGATAGGGATATTCTAGGTGGTAGTGTCTGTTGGGTCCAAATTTGTCAATTCCACGTGGCGTCTGCGGGGATACTTATTTACCCGGCAAATCTCGATTCTAGTTACTAGTTAGTTGATATCTATGGTGCTTGTGAAATTGAGTATAAGTCTACGCTGCCGGATTTCTCTAAGCTCGGTGGTATGATCAACTCCTTGGTTTATGTTTCCATATGCTTTGTAGCCTATGAAGTAGGTCGGACTTGTCGCAAATATGTGTGTACAGGTATTCCCGCTTTTCGTTTCGAATTCCATTCCTTCTCGTTATGTTGTTGGATGGGAAAATGGAGAAATGGAGAATAGGGGTGTGGTGATTGTTGATCTATTCACTCTCACTTATGAGGGATAAAGGTTGAAGATTGAAGGTCTAAGGAGTGACACTTCACATTGTTATCTCGTATTATGATATTCTTAAAATAATCTTTTATATATTTGCTAGGAGGTCATCACATGCTGGATATCTCTCATTCTTTATACTGCCGAACAATCGGATCGCAGTATCAATTCACCACTATACCCACTCCTCATTCCGCAACCCCTAGACACAAAGATGGATTTTGAAAACCTCAACTGATCTCCTCGAAGAGGGGGTTTGAATGAGAGTAACAAGGTTCTGATGAGCCTTTTGTCGCAGAGACCAGCTAGCATGTATATGCCATTTCATGCAATGATGATATCGATCAGAGCTGAATTGGACTTGTAAGTTTTCATCCGCGGGTGGATGATAGGTAAATATCTCCAAAGAAACCTTTTGTAGTTGGCCACACTCCCTTAATTTACAATATCTAATACCGTTTGTAAGGGGAGTACAATAATGAAAGGATCTCAGGTAGGATCAAAAGTATAGTTTCTTACTTAGAGGTGTGGTGGTCGTTGAATGAAGGATCAGTGTCAAATTTGATCTGAACTTTGAGAGAGGAAGAATTGGTGTGAAAGTAATAGAGGGATGAAAGCGGCCGACTCGAGAGGTATTTCACAAGTAGGCAAGTGAGTTGAAAAAGTGTATCAAGCATGCGGACTCGAGCAATGAGAAATAGAGAAATAGAAGATCATACATAGTGAGATGATACATGGATTATCGCTTCTACCAGTATCATGCTTACAAAATCATCAATTTCATTTCGTCTAGTAATGACAGGTGCCGGAAAGTGAAGATTCAATACTTCTCCGTAGGCTCGTAGTCAGCCGTGTCAAACTATTGTAATCTTACATAATACTTTGGTACTATAATCAAAGCAATATTATGGTAGTAAGACTTTCCATGATGAGAGGATATCTTACATTAGATTTGCAGATGTGCGGATGTGCAGATATCGTCACGTCACCAGTAGACTACACAGAGAGCGTTGTAAGACTGTCTCCCCTCTATCTTCATAATCCATCGATTCTGAGTCTAGAGATTCTGTAAACAGACTTCCCCTGACACCAGCATAAGGGGTAGCAACAACGTACTTTCAACCGCAAAGTAAACTAACTTGTGGGAATATAGAAACTGCAAAGATCATCGGTCCCTGAAAGCTATCGACATGCACCGATCGACATATCCACGCGTATCAACGCCGATCACTTCGGCATGGAGAGAATGATGCAGCCGCGCCTGCGAACGGGTACCTAACTTGTAATTGATATACGGATCCTGAATTTTCCGTGCGGCAAGATAAGCGACGTTCAATGTCTCGAGATGCGAGTCTTGATGGGATATACGATGCTAACAGTCTGGTGGGGATGGATATAGACTTGAAATGGGTGAGAGAACTATCTGGATAGTTGACTATACAGATCAGAGTGAAAGGATGGATGAATGAATGAATGGTATTATGAAATGAAATCAAATGAAATGAAACCAGAGAAAGGAGGTTGTAGTTCTGAATGATACATTTTCCGTACCATACCACATCGTTCACATATTCCATGGTATAGTATGATATGGAAATGTATGAGAAGAATGCCGAATGCGCGCTTATTCCAACTTTGAATTGCAAGAATTTGATCTAATTTGATCTAATTTTCGTCGCTTAACGATTTCATTGTACAAGAAAGGAGAACAGAGCAGAGCAAAAATGCTTGCCACTCACTAGGATGTACTAATTCTCAATTGTAAACCCAGTGAGTAACTAAAACTATGATTCTGGATCACTTTCTGCGCGGACTTCTTCGCAGGGGGGAGGATATCTAGATATGTACAAGTTTTGCTTCCAATACCGACACCAATATCAATCAATAATGATAATGATAAATAGTGATAAATAATAATAGATAATGCGGTTAGTTAGTTCTTCGTCGCATGTACACTTACGAACTTCATAAAGGCTACTACCGATGCATTGAATGCAGATCTTGATGTGATCGACACAACTTTTCTAATTCTGCAATTCCCGAACAGGAAAAGAAAGACAGGATACTTACTTCCTTCGTGGATTTAGTAAGCGAGTTCTAGCAAGCTAGTTTTGTCCTAGAATGGTAATGTATCTCGTACTCGATAAGGTTCGGTGGGTTAGGTTGCCGCTGTAGACACTAGATAGTTGGAGTGAGTATATTGAAATTCCCACCTAGACTACTCATTGAAGATATTATTTGTTTCAGGATTTAACAAGTCTTCTTCATATTGTATCCATTCCTTACACAAGACTCTCATGAACCAATTCCCCAAAAACCGGCATTATGTATGTTTTCCAAAGTCCGACGAAAGGATCGTAGTATGAACCCACTATTTGGGATAGCCAAGCTTTGGATATATCCCGAGCAAACTACAAGCTAAAGCTAACATTTGTATTAGCAGAAAAGGAAGCATGAGATGAATTGGGGTCTGATTCCTTCAAGCCATTGCTTCCTAGTGGGAAAATTGAGTAATGTAGCTTAACACCCATATGCATCTTGACGTTTTGAAAAATATTCGCATGCGGGCTGCATTTGTATATCCTATGGCATCTTTTAGATGTATACTTCATGATTGGTATACACACACTATTTTGATGGGTTTACTGCAGTGTCACTTCTCTGCATCTTAATTTAAATCTCTGGTACCTTTCTTCCCTTTTCCCTCTCGAAGCCAGACTAGATATATGCGCAGGAAGTCAGCAGGTCCTAAAATTAAGTTAAATTCATGCGACGACTAGGGTACTGAGCAAGGGTACAGATGTTACTAGCGAAGCTCCCTGGTCGAAAACCCAGTCCAAATAGACGTGCCGTTTTCCCAAATGGTGATTCTGGGGTAAAGTTGTTGGACGGAAGTGAGGTTCGGCAACGGGTGAATCTCGGATTTACGCAGGTAGTTCATGGGGGTTATGTAGGCTTTTTATATAGGTGCATGATACTGCGTGGAGGGTGTGATTTTCATTCTTAGCTTGTGAGTGCGAGAGGAAAGCCTCATACATACTCTGCACCGTTGTAAAAATGAGAGGAATCATGAGCTTATCCTTGTGTTATCCATGTTATGGAAATGCAATTTGATCGTGAATTCGTAATGGACGGCTGAAGTATGCAGAACCTGGTAAATTATATCTTAGCAATTTCTTAACAACGTCTCAAATGTTCATGGGTATTGAATTAGCAAATCAAAACGAAGTTTCGGGATTGAAGAGATTGAAGAGTACCATGAAGTTACTTTTGTTGGTATACTGGGTAGGCATGTATAAAAATGTTTCCCCAGACTTTCGGAGGTATGGGGATCTTGTCTACTCCAGAATTTCAGAACTTCAGAGCTTGGTTGTTGGTGATGGTGTTGGTGAAAAATGGTTGTAGTGTTCGTGTATAGTTTCCATAGCCGAACAGCTCTGTCTGTACTTACCGAGTTAACTGGTAGCACCATCAACATGTCAAAGCTATCTAATCCGATCAATTCATTCCAATCAAAGTTATCTTGGCACTGCAGGACCTAGAATTGATGGAATATGCCGCTTGCCGAGGCTGAGGGTATGCAATTCTTTAGGTCTGGGTTACAAAGGGGAGTTCGTGGGTGTGGGTGGACTGTTAGCGCATTTTGTCCCAATCAATGAACAGCTGGGTTGGACAGTACTAGGGAGTCACTACCTACATTATATTACATCTGTATATACCTGCACAGTTCGGATAATATTAACACTTTGGTTGGTTTCGCTATGAAAAGACTTTTTGGGTTGAACATATTGACATATCGTCCCGTCCATTCATTTGCGACCAGAGAATAAGAAAGCTGGGGAAACAAGGGTAGAATTCATTCTCGATTGTATTTCTAACAAGGTCTCATAGCATCTGGACTTCTTTCCCAAGTCCCACTCGGTATATTATTCGATCAAAAAGTCAAGGTGTTGCTATGTTTCCTTGAGGATGGTGGCAGCGTATACCCTCACATATGTCTAACGTCTTCAACCCTTATTTGCATTGCATGGCATTACATCCATGGTTAGCATGACATAGGGTATGTATATTTGACGATTAATATCATTTTGCCGGCTTCCGAGTGGATATCGAGCTTGTTTTCCAAGGGAGATCCAACGAATATCAGGTGGGTATTGAAAGCTTGGGGTGGCGATGGGAAGAACTAGTACGGGGCGTTCGTTTACAGAAATTTTTGCCGTTCCGCAACATGGTTTCGAGATTGATGTTTCCTTAGAAATCAATGGAAAACATAACATGATCATAATCAAGATCGAAATCAACGAATGAGAAAGTTGAAAATCCAAGAACTTTCCCTGAACCTTTATCGTCATACCGGTACGTAAGGTACGCACACACTCAAGATAGGTCTAGATGAAGAAGAATACGGCAAACTCTACCCACGCATCTGGACAGCTAGTTCTTGTAATACCGTCCTCAATATCTTTAAAGCATCATTTTGATATCTTATCGTTGTTGGACAAACAAGCTTGGATCACTTCATGGTCTTTTGATGATATAGGATAGGCTTTTGATATGTACCCGTCCGGGGTCTGGAGAAGCACGAGTTGAATATGTAGGGATGATAGTGGAGATGACGGATCATTGATCGTGTTTCGAAGTAAAATATACTGATTGGTAGATTTTGACAGCCTTTTGGTGTATCGTATCGTTGGCTCATTGATATTGAGGTGTACAAATAATAGAAATAGATGAAGCTATATTCGACTTGTTCAAGGCGATGCACGCGTGTGCCCTCAATTGGGAAAAGTAGAAGTAGAAGCGGAATTAGTACAGGCTTATTGCGAGTGGTACGAGGCATTTTTAATTTCTGCACAGTGGTTTTTCATCAGCATTTGTGGATTAGGGGCGGACCTCTCGGTTAAGAGCGGCGAGGTGTAATGAAGGATGGTGGGGCCTTAGAAAGAACTCAAAACACACCCGGCACAGTAATGAAATGTAAGTAAAGTTCTGGATATGCTCTTTTTTGCTTCCGGAGATTCCAGCTCTTGTTTCTGTCATATGTCGTACGATGCAGGAAGTGCTTTGAAGTTGAGTTTAGCTTGCAACTGGATGTCATAATCTAACGGCCCGGTTCACTGATTGATAGATAAACCGATATGTACGGTACGTACTATCTAGGCATTCCGAAACATTCTGAACCATGAAATCTGGATTCTTTTACGTAGCTATCTAGATACAATGATACATGCTACTGCGGATAGGGTCGATAATTATGGACTAGCTGTCGTGCTACATGCAGCAGTTTGATGGTTGAGAGCCGAGAGCTAATCTACATCGTTACCAAGGCTTAAAACTTTCGGGGGAGGTTAATGATTAGGAAGAACCAAATTGCTATTCATCGTGACCCAATTTTTACCATTGCTATTGATCATATACGAATCGCCGGAGTTTAATGTCTGGTGTTTGTGTGAGTTCAGATGCGATAGAATGAGTCTGTACGGATGAACAATTAAGAGGCGAACAACTCTCCGGTCAATCGAACTAGATGCATGAATTTTGAGGATGAGCAGGATAAATATTGAACGTTTTCATCATCATGCTTCGGTCAAATTGCCGAATTCGTTTACTATCTCCTACCCTTTCCTTTGTGCTTGTGATGCCTCTACATGATGACGGCGATGAAAATGTTATGAATCATTTAGAAATGCTTGGAAAAGTTTGATGACGAATGAGGGAAAGAATTCTTTGTATATCAACCAAGTGACTGTGCAGTAATTTGGTAGAGGATTTGCCCAGGTGCTTGACAGAATCTGCTGTAGCTATATGGCACAGATGTAGAGCTTCAATGCTTTGATTTATTGCAGAGGAACTCTCCTTGAATCGCTTGGTGCTTATGTGCTTTGATAAGGCAATATGAAATACTTCCATTCCTTCCTAAAGACCCAAATTCGTCAAAGGAAAGTCTATCTATGATGTATTAAGCCAGAAGATTTACTAACACTTCCAAACCTATGAGGGTAGTATGAGGGTAGTATGAATTCTTCCTTTGTTCATTCTTGTTATAATCAATCAAATTAGTCAACCATTCAACTCAATAGATGCTCGATAATAAAGAAGTCATTGATGATTAATAATCCTATTGGACAACATCGAATAGTAAGGTCATTTTGAGTCTCTCTGATGTATTAGCTATCTATCTACTTCAACTGTTGTCTGTATCATGATCAATGATACTTATTAGTACCAATATCTCATCTGTCATCTTGATATTCTTCACAACGAACAATTATCTTGATGCATTTTCCCAATTGCATCCCCTTTCTACCCCAATATCAATTGAAGAAAGCAATCGAGGTACCTACCTACCTACCTAGGTAATAGGGATCTAATTCACCAATTATTCCTATTGTAGATTGATTAGTTTTCCTCTTCTCTCATCAATCTTTAGGAATCAACATCATATTGAACCTCTTTCTGATGAACTCTCTTTTTATTTTTAAAACGGCAAGAAATCATCAATCCACTAGGTAATTGGTTAAACCATCTCCGTCTCCACCAAGAGATCCATTCACCACGCCATCATCCTGTACCTGGTAGACAAAAGCCGTCTCATATTATATGGATATGACCAATGACTGCTCTTGAATATATTAATACATATTCAATCAATCTACATTATTGGACATAGAGAAAAGGTCCCAAGTCAAGGTCAAGGTCAGTATCATTCATCATCCTGTTCCTAGTTCTCCACCAAAAGAACTCTCATATATTTTCCCTGTCATAACGGGGCAAAGACAAGAATAACATATCGATTCGGCTTATCCAAAACTATCTCGCCGTTTCTGAAGGTATCTACGACTTTAGAAACAAATCCTCAATTTACTACCTTTTTTTCCCTTCTCTCTCTCTCTCTCTCTCTCTTTCTCAACGAATATTCAATATTAGTTCAATGGAAACCAGATTTAGTAGAAATTCACTGATCTCTTATCCGGTTTTAGTTTTATAGATAATAACTTAGAAGAGGAAGACAATAGTTTATTAGTTGGTACAGTTAGCATTCTAGCATTCTAGCATTTCCTCCGCACAGAGCGCGCACAGAAGATATTCTCTACCTAGTACCTAGTACCTCCTATCCACCACCTACCTAGGTATTATTACCTCACAGACCTCGCAGCCTTTCCCCGGATCTCAACCACCTACCTACCTACCTACTACACGACATCCCATCCCATCCTACATCCATTTCACTCCAAAGCACAACAACCACAGACACCATAACTACAACCATTTCAATCACCGTTGGTTTGTATGCGGATACATAGTTAGGTACTTGACAATAGTATTTCTTATTCCTCGTCGGACTTTTGAATATTCAAACTATTCTTGCCGGAACCCTAATAATACTTCATACTTCCTACCATCGAATTCTAAGTTCCAAGAAATCTACCGACCTACCTACCTACCTACCTACCTACCTACATACCTACATACAGCCGGGAAAAGGCCTGCAGATATTCACTCCACTTACTGGTCAAAGGAAGAATTACCTACACCAACTTCATTTACTGGTCTGCAGAAACGAGAAAGCAGTGAAGGGTCGGGTCGGCTAAAGATTACAACGGCCGAAGGTTGCAACAACGGAAAAAGACTTGGGCGCTTTTATTGCGGCATCGCTGCATCGCTGCATCAAGAACTGCAACTCCCCAGTAAATAGCCCGCCAGGTTTCGATTTATTGGGAAAGTCCGTAAGTCTGAACGTCCATTCATCGTACCTTTGCCACGAACGATCACTCTCCACACCCTGGTACGAATGGAATATTGAACAATCTCTAGCATGTACAAACCTTCGTAGGAAGTCATTCTCATATATCTTAGCCTCGTCTTGGTGCCTTCTTCAATGATGGGGGATAATTCAACAATCAAACAAGAGCAATCGCCCAACATGTCTGAGACGACGTCATCTAACGGCGCTGAATCAAATGGTGGGATGAATGGTGAGGAGAATGGTAAGTAGCAATCATATCTCAAGTACAACTCGGACATAAATCACCCGTTCAATCAAAGATATCACTACTGTCTTCTTACTGGAGAGGCTTTAATTGACTTTTGACATTAGCCATAGCATCGACAGCATCTGCAACGACGACTGCCCCCAAATCTCCCAACGGCTTTCCATCAAAAACCGACAAGCCTAAACCTCATGGTTGCAGCACATGTGGAAGACATTTCGCACGTCTGGAACATCTGAAAAGACACGAAAGATCACACACAAAAGAAAAGCCATTCGAATGCCACGAGTGCAAGAGATGCTTTGCGCGGAGTGACCTTTTGTTAAGACACCAGCAGAAGCTGCACACAAACATAACACCGCCTGCAAGACCAAGAAATCGACGAAGCAGTACTATGAGTAATGTATCCGGAGTTGGCAAACCAAATCTCAACAGGGTACGAAAACACTCTATTGTCAATCCAGTGGGCCCAAGACCAAGGGCAAATACAATCACAAATCCAGAAAGTGCTTATATGCAAATGGCTCTGGGTCAAGATGAATCTTATGCAGTGAGGAACCAAAATCATACGATTCATCCTTCAAATCATGGCCATGGTCATAGTCGTCACGCTAGTCTCGCGAACCTACCAATGCACAACTCTGATTACAGTGGAATGCACGGGATGAGTCCGATCAGTGGAATGTCCTCTGTAATGAACAACCGCAATATGTCTCATGGGCTGCCGAGGATTGAAACGCATCACTCTATGGTGCTTAATGGATTGCGGACTGCGCCGGTCGCTGGAGGGTTTCAAAACCATGACTTTACCTTTTCACCAGGCTTTTCATTTCCGAATGGAAATAGTCCTAGCCCGACGATAGATCCTAGTGCCTTGTTCAATCACTCACCAGAACCAATGATCATATCAGACTCAATGATTGCACCGGATTCGATGGTTCTTGATTCCAATGACACATCAATTTTCACTTTCCCAGATTACTCGGGAAACTCGGGTATGGATGACTCTTATGGTTTCAATGGGTTGATTAACCCTTTTACCCAGCATATGACATTTGATGAGAATGCTATAATAGACGGTTCATCTCCTTCTGCAATCAGTACTGCCAGTCAAAGTGGGATCAGTGACGGTATCATGCTGGATGGATCCAATAACATAGCTGTTAGCTCACCATCCATGTGGCACCAGCCTGTGACGGGACCACCTCTGATGACACCAAACTTTTTGGATCATGGTAACCAAAATTTTGGAAATTTCTCTAACGGGAATCCTATGTCACCACATAGTGTACCTCAGAATCATGCAAATTTCTCTACTGGAAACGGTATATCACCACATATTCTAGCCCAGAATCATGATCATTTTTCAAACGGAACCCCTATTTCACCTCACAGCCTACCGCTGAATAATCTTCCATACTTTGCTACTCCACCTCCATTGAGTTCTTTGGACCATTCTGTAATGCCCGGAATGAACAACACACAAGGTTTCCAACCCCCCATGACTCTTGCCCCGGAGACCCCCAATTCCACGACCGGCAGTATCCACGGAAGCTTACCTTTGTCCATAGTTACAGACTCTACCCGTTCGGCCCTTGCGAATGCCCTGGCCCATAATACTTCCTTTGGTGGACGAAAGTTTTCCGTTCCTTCTGCAAGCTCGCCATCTCCTCACTCTCCTCGAACACCAATCCGAGCCAATAGTGTTAGCGAAGGCATTAGGTTTCACCTCCCCAGCACATCCGATCTCAAAAAATATATTGGCGCTTACATACAGTACTTTCATCCACACTTACCATTCTTGCACATCCCTACACTTAACTTCGATTTTTCGGCCCCTATAAATGATGGCCGAGGCGCTGCCACTTCTGTTGAAGGACCCGGATGCCTTACACTTTCAATAGCTGCTATTGGTGCATTATATGCAGGCGATCATCAACAATCGAAGATGCTATTTGAATCGGCGAAGAAAATGCTACAGCTATACATAGAAGCCCGGCGCAAAGCTGATGTTCGTAGAGCGGACCACCGTTCAAGAGCCCCAGATAATTCCACTCACACACCAGTATTTCTTGCACAGGCTATGCTGTTGAACATTATCTATGGTTTCAATTCCGGCGATAAAGTAGCAGGCGAAAGTGCTCTCATTCACTGTGCTACTTTGGTTAGCCTTGCCAATGCCGTCATCAAACCACCATCGTCTTCTCAAACTGGATCATCACAACAGGATGGACGGATGACAAATGGCGATGATGCGATGAATGGCTTCATCAAAACAGAAAATCTAGATGATGAACAGGAGTGGCACCAGTGGAAAACCGCCGAGGAGAGGAAACGAACTTTATACGCGATCTTTATACTCTCTAGCATGCTTGTGTCGGCCATCAATCATGTTCCTTTCTTAACTAACTCTGAGATCGAGTCTGACCTACCTTGCAACGAAGAATTCTGGTCGGCTGAATCCGCCAATAGCTTCAATGCGCTGGGTGGTTCCAAAATGGCCAATCACAATCAAACCACGTTCAAGGCTGCTTTGGGCGAGCTACTACAAGCCGGCAATAGACAGCAATATCAGCAAGCGCAAACTCAACATTTCGGAAATGGGCACAATGCTCAAGAATTACCCCAGAGTGATTTGAAGCCAAGTACTTTTGGATGTCTGATTCTAATTAATGCGCTGCATAATTACATTGTATGTTGGTCCAATTTATAGGCCCTTAGAAGTAAAAATACTGACACGAGTGTAGTGGGAAACCCGACAGAGACATGTCGACAGGAGGTGGGGGACTGAGGAAACTGAAAAGATGTATCGCCACATTGAACCTGCCCTAAAAGCATGGCAATTAGCATGGCAACGCACCCGAGAGCACAGTGTGCAACGCCCCAATCCATTTGGGCTGGGACCGCTATCGGCCGACAGTGTTCCTCTCCTCGACTTGGCATATGTTCGCCTGTTCGTGAACATGTCAGCTTCAAAAGAAATGTTCTGGAAACGTAACTTCGATGACATGGCAACCGAACTTGCCGGAGGAAAAGACACCATGCAGCATGCGGGACACTCCCCTAACTCCAATACAGATTCTACGGAATTTTCAAGCGGTTCAGCTGCAAGCTCTGTGTTCGTCGATTCTCCTACAACATCAAACTCTCCTCCTGACGTTCAATCTTCTAGTGTTTTCCAAACCTCTCCATCCAATCAACCAGAGGGCCCCACCGATCGCGAACGCTTACTTAGAAAGGCAGCTTATTATGCAACAGATTTCCTGGTCATGTCAAATAAGTTCGGCATTACTTTTGCAGACTTTACCTCCCGGGAGCTCCCACTACAGGCTGCCATGTGCGCATTTGATTGTGCACAAGTAGTAGCCGAATGGACAAGTTTAGTGCAGGAACGCCTAGGACGCTATATCGGAATTCTGGGTCATGCGGATGTTGATTTCAGCAGCGTGCCTGCTATCATATATCTTGAAGATGAAGATGTCAGACTTTTGGAAAGAATTAAAGAGGTTGTCAACATCACTGAAGCGAAGATGCAACATGAACTGGCAAACAATATTCATAATCAGATAAATGCCGGTCAGACAAACGCCGTTCAGATGAATACTGGCCAAAGATCTGCCGCTCTAGATAATTGTGGATTTGGAAGCAAGATCTTAAGATTGACTGCTTATCAGCTCGATAGAGCTGCAGTTTGGCAAGGTTTGTATTCCTCATTCCCGATTCAACTTTCAAGGACACTAACTCAAGTCACAGTAACACGTCTCATGGCACGTGCTTTAGAGACGCAAGCTGTTCACATGCAAACACGGGCAGAACGCTCTAATAAACTAAAAGACAATCTCTTGTGAATTAAAAGTCAGGAAACGCTCTTGATCACGCACATACAGCAAAATCAATTTCCTATTATTACCATTTCTATTTTTTTTGTAAAAAAAAATAAAAAATAGGACAAGACTTGGGCATGTCTTGTTGCTTTAATCTAGCGGTACATATGGGGATGGAAGGTTGCTTGTTTCACATACATACACACAAAATTATGGCTATGGTACATTCATTCAGAGCTTTCCAAGGGGAACTTCATGGGAAGGCACGATACTCTATTTATGGAACAAAAGTTCCCCTTCGCATTTAATTGTGTTTCTAACGCGTGCTTGACGATACCACGCTTTGGTTATTTTTTGCTTATTTTCACATTGGGTTGGATTCATATCTTCGGGAGTTTGCTTCTTTGGCTGGTTCAAATGGGTATAGGCGTTTATTGATGGGCTGGGGTGGGATTGGGGTTTTCGCGTTGCATATGGGGTTGTTTTAATGCAATGTCAAGGTTGCTTCAGCGATATGACGGAATGCTTGATGATGTTGATGATTCGAATGGAGAGGACGATTATCTTGTTTTTCTTTTTTCGAGTTCGACGGTTGATACATTGTGAGATGCACATAATGGATGGCTTTGAGTGCGGGATGGAGGCGTTTCTTCTTTGAGCGGTGCATGCGAAGCTTGAGCATGGGCGTGATTTTGGCTGGGGGGCATGAGGTGGTGAGGGGATATTTGAAGAGAGGTTGAGGCAGGAGCAAAAGGCGAATGCAGAGATTAAAAAGTGCAAAACATGGCGGGCGAGGTTTCTTTTCGGATGAAAGATGGGCGGTTGATATGGAAATGACATTGAATCGGCATGGTATTGAATGATAGGAAGAAAATTGGTGGGCATTGAATTGGGATGGATGGATGGAACTGGGACAAAGGATCGGCTTCGGGATACTAAGCGTACCTGCCAAACTACCTAGGCAGAGGTAGATGGCAGAGTAAGATAAAATGCATGATGCAAATAAAAATTATTGAATAAATTTGGATGATTGCGAAAAACTGTGAAACATGGCGAAGACGGTGAGGATGAAATCTCAATCAATAGCTTGTTTAATACTCGGATCGAGACTCAGATTGAATTATACAGGAAGGAACAGAAGGGGAGAAGAGGTTTAGTAATTGAGAATAAGAAGGTGGATGGATTGATAATTTTGAAAATTCGTGAGTGATAATCAGAGGAGATGAAGGCGAAGAAGCATGAGAGAGGGATTAAGTAGGGGAGGTGGGCACATTATTGGGTATATAGAGATGGGTAAAAGTAGACATGAATCCCATTCTATTATCTAACTTATCTTCAACTGATCAACTGCTCAACTGCTCAACTTGAAGCTTGACAGCCTGATTTCTGGTAGAAGCGGAATGTTAAATATCAATTATAAGCATGATGGATTGATAAATTGATCTGGATGCATGTATGCATGTGTGTAGAGTGCGCAGTGCACTACTTGTTAGTTGTTACTATTACTATTACTATTACTGCCTATGACTGAATACACGATTTTGGGTCTTTTACGTATGTGATATGATATATCGAGTTTAGTTATGTGATCTTTCCTTTTCCCTTTTTAACTTTTATTGCTTCCTCGATAATACCATTCTCTCGGCATACTTTCTCCTGCTGGGTTGAGAGATATGAGGGGGCGGGTTGATTTAGCATATAAAAGAAAGATAGATACCTCCCAACTTCTCATCTCCATCTTTATCCCCAACTTCTCGCTATTCCATTCCATGCAATTACAAATTCAAATTACAGTAACCCTAGCCCTAAAAAGCTAGCTAGCTAGTTAGATTCTATCACTCATCACCATCACCATCACCATCAAGCTCAAGCTCAAGCCCAAGCCCAAGCCCAAGCCCAAGCCCAAGCCAAAGCCAAAGCAAATCTCCTCTCTTTACTCTTCACTCTTCACTCTTCCCAAAACCGTCTCTTTTCTTTTTCTTTTTCTTTTTCTTTCCTCTGCCAAAACCAAGTCGATCTACCTACTCCATTCCATCCCATTCGATACCTCTTGGTGTATTTCAGAGGAGAGAGAGTACGTGTTCAGTTTAATGATACCCTGAGTCTCTGAGTGTGTGATTACGTTCTTACTTTTACTTTTACTTTTGCTATCGCTATCGCTACTGCCCATTCATATTAGCAGTACATATATTCACCTGTGGGGAAGCGAGCGGATGGTCAGTCATATCGAGACTAATCAGGTAAATCATAACTTGGCTTCCCTTGCTCATTCTTTTTTTCTCCTTCACACTGCAGGTCATAGATCCGGGGTGATGGAAGAGTAAGGTATAGAAGAGTAACTTGTAATATACATGTGCACATATCATACATATGAAAGATACACGGTACTGGCTCTTGAGATTATTTTGATGATAAATACTATTTTATCAATACTAGAATGCGAAGAATGGACGTCAAGATTAAAGAACCTGCATGAATCAACTTCCCTCTCTAATTCTTTATTCACATTCTGAATCCTTCTAGATCGGTCCACCTCGACCTAGACAGTTGAGACCCTATCAGCTAAAAAAGTGTCATGTTCTCTGCAGACGAGTGCACCGCCCTAGAAGCCACTTTATTACATTTGTTTCATTACGGAATTTCTTAGCCCACTATCTCAGAGTTAGAGATCTGGAGTTGTGATTGTGGAGGCTCTTGCATTTTTTCTTTTAAGACCCAACAAACAATCATTGCATCATCAAGCCCTGTTAAAGACCTAGAATTAAAACCACGGGTATAGCAATAATTTATCCGTTGCACAAACTTCAAATTGTTCTCGGCTCTTAAGAAGTTCCGACAAAAGAATGAAGCCGAGAGAAGCTAGCGGTGAAGAGAGCCCATATGGAACAAAGCAGATGAGTGCACGCCAGTAGGTACCAAATTAGCACAAATTAATGTGCGTAAGATTGCTGGAAATTAATCGACGTGCCTGTGAAGTCGAAAAACTAGTTCCATTCTCGGTGCTTTCTCTCTCTGTCTTGCTGCCATTGACAGGTTGTCAGAATCTGCACCTTACACAGAAATCGACTTGGTCAAAAAAAAAAAAAAAGTGTATAGAAATTGAAAATGGACCGGCCTACATAAATCTGTAATAAAAGATAGTAACAATTTGAGGGATTTGGCAATACTCATTTGACGTATACCCTTGATCAAGGACCAATGTATCTTGAATCTTGCTCAAGGATATTAACCTCGCAAAGTCTGGTTGAGGAATGTAGCATTGTGTAAAGAGATAATGCTGACAAAGCAGGAAGAATTCCATGGCTAAATATTCATGAAAATACGGTGTAACTGACTGGGAATATCGAAATGGCTTACCAGCATAAGCCCTTCTTACCAATTCTCATATTCATGAAGAACTTTCTTGACCCGCCACAATTCGGGAGCTATGCATTGAATGCATTCATATCCATATGGAGAACGGAAACTGCTTAACGCTCATCACCCCAGCATTAAACCAAAAATATGCTGCACGAGACGATTATTGTACATCTCAACCCCACTCTTGAAGCATCCGCTCATTCCGCCATATTCGACGCTCGAGACGTGGAATATGGAGGACAATCTTGATGCTAGAGATTTCTTTGAGTAGGGTTGAGCTTTTGGTCGTTGTACTAGGGCATAATATACCGGGGCACGTGGTCATTAATGTTGGGTATCAATCCAAATCTTTGCATCACAGCACTCCTATTGGTTTTGGTACCCATGGCCCTTCCCAGCGCGACCAGCCTTTCTCCGTACTGTTCGCAGAAGATTTGTCGTCTTTAGGTATTTGTATGGATGCAGCGGCAGTGTCTAAATCGTGTTCCATTTTCACCATTCCCGCTCGGATATCGTTAAGATCTTGGGCGGTTGTATTGGGAACAGATGTGCTGTTCCTTTTGGGAGATTTAGATTCTTCCCAATCAGATATCTTCTGTCGGAAATTGTGCGCTTGTAATATCACCATTGGATCTTCTAAAGATTCCTCCAGTTCACCTAGCGCGCGAAGAAGGTCGTCTATCCCATAGGCTTCAAGTCGATCCTTTATCATATTCAGATTGATTCCTTGATCCTTCTGCTCTAGAACCCCTCGTACGAATATCTTGCAATCATCATCCTGTTCATCGATTGATAAATCTGCCCAGTAAAAATCCCAAATCCACTTCAATGCTTTGCGCGCAGCTATTCGAAGTTTAGGAAGTGATGGGAGTTCTTCATGGGTAGCCTGATGCCGAAGTTCGACGTATGTAGCTGGTAGACCGATAGTTTTCGCAATTGAGTACATACTTAACTTGCGACGTTTATCTTGATGACTGTCAAGAAGACCTGTAACGAAACTAATGACCAAGCATAAAATTAATAAGTCGGATATCACAAGAGAATAGATCATGAGAAGACTTCGACGTACCGACAGAAAGCAGCAGAATAAGCAGCTCTCACGCAATAGGATGAATTTCCAGGAACATCGTTTAAAATAGCTGAAGTAATGATCGCAGAGGACTCCACGAGATGCGGACAATTTCCTCGTTGCATCCATACGGATATGAGGCATACGGCTTGTCGACGATAAGAATCATTAGGAGGGGTTGTCTCAGTATTTTGGTAAAGCTTTTCGCGCACTTGGAGAAGCTCGCGACGCGTTCGCCAAGGCGTAATTACGAATTGAACCATAGTCTGTTCGTATTTAGAAACTAGGTGGAGAAGGACGATGTTTGGGAGGAATACGTCGGAGAAGGGTGGAGTCGTTGTGTTGACTTGCGATTGTATGTGAAATGTTTGAAGATTATCCAAAATATTAATCAGAGCTGAATTGCTTGATAAGATAGATGCCTCAGGATCTTAAGCAAAAGTCTTGAGGCTGCTACCCTCCTTGTGATCTGGAAGCCGAAGTTTTGGCGTTGAGACTAATAGTTATTAGTAAGCTTACGAACCCAATTGAAGTGATAGCACGTGTATTGATTGATATTCACGTATTCACCAGCACTATTTAATGAGGATCAAAGAATCTTATCTTGTCTGTTAAATCCGAAAATTCATTCGGGGGTATTGATATTGTGTAAAGCTATCTATATACATATACATATCAACCTCTTGGGTAGATACTTCACCTGTTGACATTGTTGAATACAAGTGCCCAACAGGAATTTGACATATCCCATCCCAATATTGAGCCTGTGCTCATTCCAGTCATTGCTGACATGATCCTATGGTTTCCAATGCTCCAATATAGCTAATCCCAATACCCAATCCAATCCAACTCCATCGCTAAATTTCAAAGTCATAAAGTTTTTCCCATCCAAAGTTCCATGCTCCTTTCAATCAGATCCAGCCTGCATAATTCATTGTGTAACTTCCGTCGAAGTCGGGGAAGGGCTGTGTGGTGCTCATCATATAAGTGGTAGTGTCAGCCAGTTGTGTAGGTTTCTCGGGTACAACTTCCTCCTCCTCTTCATCTTCCCCTTCACCGTCCTCCTCGTCATCTTTGTCGTCGTCCTTTTCAGCGGGTGGTTGCCATGTCTCCTCCAGCTTCAAGCCTTTACCAGCTCCTTCGGGTCGACGATAACTGTTGCCTAGAAGCTGTGACGACATCATTCGGTAGTTGTCAAGTTGAGGATCTGACAATGACATCTTGCTATTGTCTGGAGTATCGTACAATCCCATACCAATCAACTCCTCACCCTCTGGCTCATCATCAGACAGTGGGTGATATGGTATCGATTCCTCTGGAGTGAAGGTGGGTTCAGGATGTTGAATAGGTAGAAAGTTGTCTGGTGTGGGTGGGGCGGTACCATCCTCGAATCCATTTGCGGCAAAGTTGTTCCAATCAAAATGTGAATACATCGTTGGATCTTGGTTGTCGTTTGTGTATGTAGCCTGAACAGACATCATATGATTTTCTAATGGTGTAAGCTCTGGGGTGTATGCCTGATCGAGTGGGTATGAGGTATGTACGGTGTCGAATGGGTATGAGTCTTGATGATCCTCACTGTAAGGCATTGACACAGGAGAAAAGCTGGAGTCTGGTGATCCGTATCCTGAGTAGACAGCTGGTGTTGAGGCATCAAAGTTGTAATACTCCTGGGAATATGGGTATCCACTGGTAGATTGTACTGGTTGGTACATCTGTTGTTGTGTGGATGGATGCCAACTAACAGGACGATTAGATTTCATTGACATCTGTGTTGGAAGTCCATTGTTCGATTCCCATTCGTTAGCCGCCATCATTTGTTGCTGTTGCTGTTGTTGGTTGAGCATCATCATCTGTCGTTGGTATGAGCCATCCGACATGAGAGTCCTACGTCGGTTTTGTTTTATGGAGCATCGTGGGCTATTGTTGGTACTGTTTGGTTTGATAATTCGCATTGGTCCCATATTTCTCTGTCCATTCGACAAAGATAATCGATTTCGAGACTGTGAAGGTTGTGCCATTTGCCTCGAAACGTTTTCCAGAAACATCTGAACATTGTCATCATAACCCATCATGTTCGTTCCATATGCTGAAGTAGCATAAGCTGAATCCATTTTGTGATATCGTATAAGAGAGAAGGTAGTATGAGAGAGAATGTTTGCAAGTTGAGGAGGGGTTGGTGGAGGTGTATAAGGTAGTATATGAACTAACGTCAACTGGACGTTAGTAGTCGAAGTATCATAGCCTTGATATGAATTGAACTAGAGAATACTAAACTTAAATTATAAGAAAGGAATCTACCCAATCTTCCATGTGAGGATTAAATATCGGCAGTACAAATTTGAAAGACCAATATGCAAGTGACTTACCGTAAGGTTGCGGTATGTCGTCTGTGTCATCTGGCTGATCCCACGAATGTGTAAGGGTTAAATCATAGGGAATTTACCGGGCCTGAGCTTCTTCTGGGGATGCTTGACACCAGGGCTTTGTTGGCGGTCAAAAGTCAAAGCCCCTGGCTTGCAACATACGCAGATTCGAAAAGCCAGCGGTACAAAGGAAGACAAGGGGGTAAGCTACATCCCGCGGCTGGATACATATCGCGTACGAGGCTCCTTCGCCCCAGGTGTGTGGGAATCAAAAGGGTGCGTGTCAAACGATGAATCAACTTCCTAAACAGGAGAAACTTGCTTTGCGAGGAAGAAGGGCGAGAAAAGGCGGTCAGGTTGTATCAGCACAAGGGTGGGATGAATTTCCATTTCTCAAGGGTGTATATATCAAGTAGCCGACGGGGTCCAAAAATGCCAGATGCCACTCTTCTTGAT
Organism: Botryotinia convoluta; assembly: GCA_004786275.1. Taxonomy (NCBI): domain Eukaryota; kingdom Fungi; phylum Ascomycota; class Leotiomycetes; order Helotiales; family Sclerotiniaceae; genus Botryotinia; species Botryotinia convoluta. The sequence goes on from PQXN01000318.1 coordinate 20,007, forward strand.
GTGCTTTGCATGGGTGCGATGAACCTCTAGCATAATTAGTATATCAATCTAAGCCAAATATGTGGCCTTCCCGTACTGACGCAGCGCCTTTGGAGATTTTTAGATGTGGATATTTTCGATACTGTCGTTAGTGCACATGTTAAATTGTGGAATTTAGTCAAATTCTCGGCCCCATCGATGGTCCATCACAAAACGTGGGTAAGCTGGGCAAGCATTCCAATGGCTCAACCTAAACTCCGTACTCCGTACATGAAGAACCCCTCGGTCATTTAGTTTATGAGGAGGGTCATTCCATTGGGAAGCCTCGAAGGTTCACTGGTACTAATCTTGTGCTAACCAGCTATTAAAAAAACGGCACAGGCAATAGGAGCCTAATTAAGAGTACGTATTGCAGGTCAATACGATTGGGTAGAACCGCACAGGACTGGCAAAGCAGCGCAATAGTACGAACAATGAAATGCAGTGCTACCGACCAACTGCAATGTATCTAGACCTGGCATGGTCATGGTACTTAGGTAGGTATCATGAAGCATCTAAGTGGCAAACGCGACTCATTCTACATACCCCATATTGTATCTAATACACACTACAAATTGAATCTTGGCTAATAGGACTTTACGAGCTCACCGCGTAGTATTTTTTCTTTCTCAAAGATGTGTATGACATGAGCAATCAAATGAGCGAGCATATAGTCAAACAATCCTGTCAGATACTCCATGTATTAAAATTCTGATGAAATGCAGATGGGGTAACGCACATTATTCTTTTTGCCTTATTGTATAACACACACGCTTTGTACGCTATATTCGAAATTGGGAAAGAAGGCGAGACTTTTGACGGCGGAGAGAGTGGGGCAGCGGTAACGCGAGTAGCAGCAGCTAACTAAACTTATTTTGAGTACAGTCATAATTTGGGAATGGGATGATGCAGAAATAAATCACCGACCGTTCAGCATCCTTGAGATCCAGGTTTGCGTAGAAAAACTTTACATGTATTAGTCTGTACTAGGGTTAGCTAAGCAAGGATAATGGATTAGATGTGGATGTGGATGTGGATGGATCTTGCTAGGGGATTGCGAACAATCCATGAACCAGCCACCATAAAAGAAAAAGTGCTAATCACGAAACATCCAATGATATGCATCGACCAGCATCAAAAAAGCCTCTTTCTGAAACTATGAGCCACAGTTCCATTAGTGTGATAAGTAAGAAAACTTAAAAAGACTCGGATGGAACCACTTAAGGAACAAAATGATAATTTCAGGTGCGTCAAGAATTGTCAATCGTTATCCCATCGTCACGAAAGCATGATGATCTTAAAATATTGGTCATTGCCATTCCTGTTAGACGGCGTTTCTAAGTTTGAGACCAAGGCGCCCAAATTATAGATGTGTGTGTGGAAACATATGCTAAATCACAGCGGTAGATTTTCTCGGATATCAAATCTCCATGATCCATGGACTTCACGGGCTTATGGCTATCACATAATGCAAATGCACTATGCATATCGAGGCCTAATCAGCAGCCAGAAGGCAAAGCAATCATTAATGCACAGATTCAGCAACTTCATTGATTGAGCATGAACCTGCGGCGAAGTACAAGCAAGACGCACAAGTACAAATTGCATGCATGTGCAATAATAACTAAGACCGGCATGTAGTAAGTAGATCATCCATAATAATGAGAAGTAAAAACATCTTAGACCCATGTTGGCATGCATTGGTCGGAAGCAGTCTCGATGTGGCTTTGTTTGGTCATCGAAGGCCCTAAGAAGGGCGCTTGAATTCCAAGGTTGTGTTTGTTTGTCTTAATCGCCCCTTACCCCCTCGTTACAACCTGTCCGTGCTTCTAGGTTTCTTCAAAATGAAGCTGCCAAGCGTTGAATTATTCGACACGTTCCCTACCTTCACGGAGCTTATATCGATTCGAAATACACTAAACACTAAATATGTTTCGCAAGGGCATGACATTGAAAAAGCAAAGCATAATAATGCTACAACATCCAGGAGGTGAAACCGATTAGGTGTTAATTTGGCATGTATAATAGTCATCCAAGTAATTGATTGCTTTTACCGTATCAAACCACAATTCACGATGACCTATTTGTTCATTAGACAACACGCACGGAAATGGCGGCGAGAATATAGTGCTTGCTACCTACCTAGCTTTCAACCTCAACCTACGTTGATACCCCCCCTCATGTGGAAGTCCACAAATCAACAATTAGATGAATATTTCTATTGAATATTTTTCCTTTCGAGCTTTAAACCAAAAGGGGTCATAACCGGAAATTTTTTGTCTAGTGTATCGTACACTGTGTATGCTTGTGCAACCACCCCGCAATAATCCCAGTTCACCAGTATATGAGCCGGGCCCTTGGAAACTTGTACTATTGCAAGAAAAAGGCTAGTACGAAATGAATCAGTATTGTCTTGACTGCAGCATCTATAGTGCTAAGCCTAATGACGCGTAAAACGACAAAAATTCATGATGATGCCAATGACTTTATTCGATAGGAGACTATTTCATTAGTCGCTAAAGTAGATCTCATCCATGTGTCACTTTCTTCTAATTCCCACAGTTTCCCCTTGCTTTTCCCCTCTATTGTCGATCGTGTTTCTCTTACCCGTGCCACGAATTTCATATCCATATTTCCAAGGATGAAGATATTTGGAGATGACAGAATCTAGGATCTAGAAGTTTAGAACGGACCATTCTTGCGCAAGCAAGGGTCTGCTTACTTTACCACACTTTTTTTTTTCTGATCTTAAACGCTCGAGACATCATCATAGCACATTGTGTGTGTATCCCATGCCGCATCCCTCGCTTCGCTCCGAATAGCGATTCAGTAAGAGAGATATGCCCGTCAGAAAAATTTGCATCCCGGTCGACAAGGCTGGGACTGGGACCGGCCTTCCTTTTTGGTTTTCTTACTACACCTACCTTTTTCCTGGAGACAGGCAGCGGGTGTAAGCTCGGGTTGCTGAAAAGGAAATGAGACCCTGGCGAATTTTTGAGGGATCGCTGGCTTTGCTAGTCGGCCGACCATCCTTTTATACTAACGCTGCCCTTCATGTAAGTTTCAATCTCAATATAGCCAGGCGAGCTAGTAATCCTTTATGCTCCTTGAATGCCCAAACTAAATACAGCATATTGACCGATATACCATCCTGAAGACCAGAACCAATAGTTGAATGCTATATAGTTTGAATCTACGATGACTTAGTAAGACGGATGCTCGAAATGAATCAAAAACGAGCATTATTTGAGCATCATCTCAAACTGATCAGCCATCATAATTGATCCGATCTATTGTGTTAGACCCGGTAGGTCTAAAAACTTTCAAACTCGTAACCCACTCTCAAGTTAATCAATTCCCGCTCTGGCCATCGCACCCTTATGCGAGCCTTTTTCGAAACCTTCAATTCCAACATACATCCATACATCTTGATCCTCGTTCGCCGTGGCCGATGGAGATGCTGCGTAACCAGTACCAGCCGATCTCTTTATTATTGCAACACCTTTGTCAATTATAGATGGTCTCGGCTTTCGCACCGTTGCAGACGCTTGCATCCTATCTCGGCCCAAACTCCTTTCGCTGGACCAGGGCGAAGCATACAGTAACAGAATGAGTAAGTTCGGAAAGTAAAACAGGGTAGGGTAAGCCAAGTTATGACTGGCTTTATTAAGTGATGTGTTTGGAACGACCCCATCGTGTTACATTGAAGAGTAAACAAGTGAGTTTATTGTGCCCACCTGATAGGCAATCTGATACAGAGATGTTGGTGTGAGTGATGGAAATTACCCTAAAGAGCTTGTGGAACCTATGGCTGATTGACGGTCGATTACACACAGAGGTCAACGATGGTGATTTGTATTTACGGTGTTCGAACCTGTGTTGAACTTTCGTATTCTCTTCTTTTGCATTGATGAAACCTAACAGTTAGATTTCGATAGCTTTTGGGTTTCTCATCTAGATTGTGCTCGGGGCGTTTAGTATAGTACTGAAGGACAAAATAGAATTCTAGTCAAATGGTTACAAGCATCACGAGAATCATCATCACCCCAGTTCTGAAGTTATCACAGCAGAACACCGTAATCAAAATTGATTGATGTGATACAACCTCATCATGTGAAAGAAGGGCTCAGGGTTTTGTTTTCTGTTTCTGCTTATGGCGCGTGTTCCGCTCAGCACACTCAGCATGAAGTGTACGAACAGCACGGATACAAGACATTTTCAGCTCTTGATGAATGTCTATGGATGCAAATGAAATGCAAACAACGGTCGGATGGAATGCAGCACACCAGCATTGACCGGAGACGAGACTTTGTACCTGGTATCGTAGCAATCCATAGTGGCATCTTCATATCAAGATTCATAGGTAGGTTCAAGGATAGGATTGTGGATAAGAGGGAATACGGTGCAAAAAGTAACGAATGATATCTAGCTCGCGAGGCTAGGTGTGGAAAAGTTGGAGACCCTTGTTTTAACTTCTACGTACGCAGTAAACTAAAGTTCCGCAGTAAGTTCCGCAGTAAGTTCTGCAAGCACTCTCCGAAGTTAATTAGATGCGTGAGTCTTGTGTAGCTAAAGCGGAATATCATGGCGAGCATGGTTTGATGCTTATTTACCAACAGATCACGACGAATGAATCATGTCTCGTGGATCTACAATCATGATGAAATTGTCCATGCTATCAATAGTCGAAATCGTCAAAACCCCTTCATTACCACTCACTACAATTGGCCTATGTAATTGTCTAAAACTTTGAAATCCAACAATTATCGCAAGGATAATTTCCGGGCCCGCGTGAAACTTAATGGAACCCGGTTGTCATGATGAACCTCTTACTTTATTAACCAAATCTAAATCCAGGAGATCTCTCGGTGCTCATGTATTCCCCACCATCAAATATTCATGGCAAGGAACTTGAAGGAAGGGATAGAAGTATCGAAGCCTAGGAAGGAGCAGTGGCAATGCAGCAATATCGAATGGATGGATTAGTGATTGACCAATTTCGACTTTTTTTCCCGATGAGTACCTAGATGAGAGCCATCTAAGCGTTTCGACACATGAGCCTCACACACACAGCTGAAGCAATCCTAATCCTATACTTCATACACCATGGGCCATAGTATGACAGAATGATGGACATTTGCTTGCTAAATTACTAGCCTATGATTTTAGTTTATCTAAAAACATTGTGTAATGATAGCCATTAATAGTTACGGTACCTACCGGTCCCACGGTAGTGTAGCGTCTGCTGTATGTGGAGGTCATATCCTGGAGGTCTCGATCTTCTTTCGGTGATACTCGAGTACGAAAGTTACGAGCCTACAAGTTGAGATGAGCACAATTTACGAACATACGTGGTAGTGGACCAACAACATCACGAGCTTGGGTGGTGGCGGAGGTTGCGGTTCGTAATTCATATCATATTCGATGAGGAAGGGGATTTCGGCTTGACAGGCTCAACAGCTTCGACAGGGAATAAGATTTCGATACTGTAATTTATAATGTGGTATTTTCACGGCAACGGCAAGGCAAGTGCCATTGGATTTAGATTGATGTACATCACCACGAAAATACCAAGAACTCAGCCACACAACGTTTTGACTCATGAACTGGATTCGAGATTGTTCGGTCTTTCTTGGTAGGCTCGGTATGTTTACATGAATGGTATGGATAGGTGTGCTTGATATGCCGTATGGGATAGTGAGTGTAAATTAACATCGGACGAACGGTATGCCATGGCATGACTAAATTTTGGTATACGCGTTCTGCAGCTTGTATAGCCTCTTTTCCCGTGAAATGACATTCGTGTTTATTGATTGATTGAGTGAGTGTAAGGATATCGCCTTGTAAGATACGATGGAGCATATGTGAGAAAATCCATGGATGGGCGTGTTCGGAAATGCTGATGGTTCCGAACTTCGGGATAAATGGTTGAATTGGATGCTGAAATGAACTCAATGTTACGATGTTATTGGAAATGGTTCAATGAAAGCAAGCAAGCGGCATCCTAACACTTTTCGTACGATGTATGGTTAATTAGACTGGTTGGTGACTGGGCGCTTTTACTAAAAGGTTTCGTTCTCACCGAGATTGATAGGATGGTTGATCGTCTCACTCAACTTTCTGTATGGATCGAGTTGGCATCTTACGGAAACGAAGGAAGGTAGGGCGCTAGTATAGCAATGCATGATCCAACGGGAGACGTTTCCAGTCGAGTAAATGGGTATGGCACCAAGTGTCCTGTTGGTATTGATCTCGTACTATCTCTGCATCTCCCTGGAAGAAAGAAATTGGATTTGTGTCATAGAGTCGGAAGTGGGTTGGTTGTCCCTAAGGATGGGTGATTTTCCTACCCTTTGCTTTCTTTCGGTTGGTGAAAGAGTGCGAAGGATGGGCGTTGGAGCGTTTTTGGTGCTGTACAACGCATCCGCATCCAAGATTTCAAGTGTGGACGCATTGGGCTATTATCGGTGTAGGCATCAAAGGTTAAGGTTGCTCAAACAGATAGGTCGATGTAATCCAGGGGGAAAAAACTAGCAAGGCACGAGATCATGAGATTCTCTCTGTACAGGTGTGGGTTGTGTGGGAAGGGAAATAAATGGAATAACGTGCTCATTACTTCTTTCAACCATGTTTGCTTTGAAAATTAGATGAAAAGCATCCAGATCCAGATAACGTAAATGCAAGGTCCAACTCCACATATACAGGCATACGCATACTTATACGGTATACACAGCTGTAACAACGATTTTATGGTTAGGATGTATATGAATGAAGCCGATGTGTACGAATTTACGAAGTACTTACTTCCGAACGGAGTAGGCGATAAGTCAATCTATTTGATCATCGCCATCCTTCATAGCTTCAATCTAGGATCTCCTTCCATTTTCATTTGTACTCGGGGCGATGAATGGATGTGACATGGTTTTGGTACAGTCATCTAACTACGTATTGCAGTGCTGCAATGCTGCGTCGTTTGCATTGTTAGCATTGCCGTTGAACTGTACTAGACATATGTATTTGGCTGAGGGAGGGGTGAAGCGACGATGAAGGGGTAAGGGAAGAATATCTAATTAATGATACTCTGACATGAAAACAGGAAGGTTTGAGTAGTATGCATAGAGGTTAATATATATGAAATACCCATATCAAATAGGTGATCCTAATTTTAAAGAATTCAAATACCATACTCGTCCCTTTCCTCCTGCATTCATGTATTGAAGAGGCATAGTAATATTTATCGATGACATTTCATTGTTCCTTATCGATAAAACTGACATTGGTGGGTGTGGGGTGATAGGTAGCCTAGGTATTGGACAACAGGCTCAACAGGTACGCTAATGGTATCAATCGAAAGCCTAAATGCCAATGTTCATTGTAGTGAGGTAATCAATGACATGCATTTTGAAACTTCATGAATTGGATTGAATCGATTTGATAATCATGGATTCAAATTTTCAGAGAGAACTATCACGGATAATACAAGTCAGAGGGAGTCAAACCCTTAGGAAGAATCCCAAGTAGACCTTTACCATAGTGAATTTTTTTCACAGAAATTCAATGAAAGAGAGCCTCTGGATTCGTACATTCCTCAGTAACTTATCAGCTTATGAGGGGTAGGTAGCTGTTAGAGCGTCATTGCCAAATTATTAATATTCCAGCTTCTAATCTCTATTATTCCATGATAATTGACCCAAAGACAACACAATACAATTGAAAGAATAAGAATTGATAATCATCGAACAGATGGCCAATTCAGCGCCACAACACATATCTCTTCCAAGTAGGGATCAATTTGATGCTCATGAGGAAGTATGACATAGCAATTTGAGAGCTTGCAAGTTCAAGATTGATTTCGCATTAACTAACATTGGCAGGGCCATTCAAGTGCAAGTGATTCAGAGTATCAACATGCGCTGGAGGTAAAAACATTTCTCGTTTTCTCTCCCATCTGCGAAAACATTTGAGCTTACGAGACACCCTCTTCCCACAGGTAGTTTTCGATGCTCAAAATGCGCATCGTAGGAAATCGTCTCTCGTAACGGCCGATACACCCGCAGCCACTATCCAGCGAAGAAAGAACACAGAATGTTATGTACACGCATTACTCGAAAGTCAGAGAAAAAGCGGGAGGGCATCAAATAGTGGTTTGGAGGGAATAGCAGAAACTCTGGCTTCACGCAGAATCGCAAGTGGAAAGGATGAAACTGATGGTAAAGAAGATGCAGTGGTCGATAAAAAAATGCACAACCATAATGAAGAGGAGGATTGCGGGCAGGTTGATGAAACATCTTGGAGAGATACTTTCAAAGCAAAAGATGCAACACAGCCGGTTGAAGATGATACAAGTGGGAAGGTGCAATTACAACCTGATGGTGTGGATGCGGGCGCGACGCACAGTAGACTTCTCACAAAGAAACAACTCTCGGATATGGCTTGGGGAGTGAGGGAATTGAGTAAGAGGCTGGGGAGTATTAGATTGAAGCTGAAAGTTAGAACGGTTTTCATCCTTACAAAGGTGCATGATGAGAGCTTGATTGCAAATACCAGGGAGGTTACCAGATGGCTCTTAAGTCCAGAAAGACAGGTCAGATACACGGTTTTCGTGGAGGAAAACCTACGGGACAGTAAGAAGTTCGACGCGAAAGGGTTACTGGATGAGTTGGAGGAGGCTGAAGAAGGAAAGATTAATGGTGATAAACATAAGAGGTTGAGATACTGGTCATCAAATATGTGCAGGACGAGACCGCATACATTTGACTTTATCATTACCTTGGGCGGTGATGGGACAGTTCTCTATGCGAGCTGGCTGTTCCAAAGAATTGTACCTCCAGTTTTAAGTTTTGCACTGGGAAGTCTAGGATTTCTAACCAAGTTCGATTTTGGAGATTTCGAGAAACAATTAACAACTGCATTTAGAGATGGAGTCACTATCAGTCTCAGATTAAGGTTCGAAGGTACGGTAATGAGGAGCCAGACGAGAAAACCTAAGGCCGTTACGGATGGCGAGAATGGTGATGAGGACACAACCCCGAAACGAGACTTAGTGGAGGAGTTAGTGGGCGAGGAAATGGGAGACGAGAGAACTCATCGACCAGATGGTACATATGAGATTCTCAATGATATTGTGGTTGATCGAGGACCAAATCCTAGTAAGTAAATATCACATGACAGTGAATAATTTTGGTCAGCAAGTACTTACACGCAAAAGCCATGTCTTCCATCGAGATATTCGGCGACGATGAACACTTCACCTCCGTCCAAGCGGATGGTGTCTGCGTTGCCACACCCACTGGCTCCACAGCCTACAATCTTGCTGCCGGAGGCTCCCTCTGCCATCCTGAAAACCCCGTCATCCTCGTATCAGCCATCTGCGCACATACTCTCTCGTTCCGTCCCATCATCCTCCCAGATACTATCGTACTTCGTCTGGGTGTCCCATATGATGCGAGAACGAGTAGTTGGGCGAGTTTTGATGGGAGAGAGAGGGTGGAATTGAACCCAGGCGATTATGTGACGATTAGTGCTAGTCGCTATCCGTTCGCTAATGTGATGCCTCAAGGGAGGAGGAGTGAAGATTGGGTTAATAGTATCAGTGGGAAGTTAGGATGGAATACGAGACAGAGGCAGAAGGGGTATAAGGAGTGGTCTACGTGAGGATTGGTAGAATCGTTTGTGGTGCATAAAGGGGTTTTGATATTGGGTGGAGAAATTGAAAAGAGGAAAAGATGAGAACGGGGTATATGATACACAAGACACGATGAAAGTTGGCGATGGTAGTAGCAATGATAATGGAAAAATCCAAAGTTGAGTTTAGTGTTGTTGCGAGATGTTTGCACCAGTTAAGACATCATCGTCAATGGTTGCTCCTTTTTGCACATTCTTCTCATGGGCGCATAAGACGATGATCCACACCAGTCATGAATCTAGAAAATACAAACCAGTATTTGATAACTTCACCGCTGTATAGCTTTGAACCCGTAGCAATCTGATCTTGTACAAGTGGTCTGATCCAAGTATGGTCCGCTCGGCCTCTATTCTCGATGTGTATAAATATCTATCTCAGCATGATCCTTTCTATACATTTATCTCGAGAGATATGCAAGTATGCAAGCACAATAAGGCCCGCAATAACCCAATCTTCTAGTATTACAAACCCATGAAGATTACCTATGGGATAAAAAGATGGATAATCATTGTATGTGTTCATAATTGATCTTAATCTGTATGCTAATATATGCAATCTCAATATGCAAAAGATGAGTTTGTTTTGTAGTTCTGCATAAACTTTTCGAGCGTCAAATCTTGATCTTTTATGGGGTTGGCTTTGGTGTTCAGAGATCTTGTACTATCATCCCTTAATATCTACAATTTATATCGCATCGTTTCAAAAAGATCAAATCCAGAGCCGAAATTTCTCGTAAAAGCATAAAAGCATGCTTAAAAACTGGAGCGAATGTCACTTTCGAATGGTGAGATGGGCTATAAAGGGGTTCTCGTGTATGCCGGTACGCTATCATCTAATGGGATCGTATTTGCCCCACATTTCTTTTTGGCAACCACGAAGTGCTCGGATTGGTACGTGATGGAATAAAAAAAATATAAATGGGAGTATTCATGATGTTCTAGATAGTTTTGAGATCAACATCCACTCGCTTTACTCAATCATTGTCCAGAGTTCGGATAATATGAGTACTTTCTCTTTACTCGCCATAACGGCTGCTGCTTCAGCGGCTGTTCTGGAGTTGCCAGTTCATATCCAAAATACATATGTATGTTACACCTACTTTGACGTCAAACTGGATACTAACAAGACATTCCTCTAGTCCTCGGTAGAATTTGAAATTGGCACTCCAGCAAAACCATACAGGTTGTTGTTCGATACCGGATCCACCACTTCCTGGATCACCGGACGCAATTGCACAGATACTTCATGTCCCAGCCTGAGCGCATTCGTCCGAACTCAATATAATGAGTCGGACTCGTCTACTTCTGTTGATTTGGACCAGTATGCCGATATTCCATATATTGACAGTGATCTTCTCGCCGGCTGTGTATTCTCTGATGTATTTTCAGATGAAAAAGGAACGTTGAGTTGGAACCAAACTTTCATAGCTGCAGAGCAGAGTAGTTGGCGTTGGATCACCGCCGATGGATTTTTCGGCTTGGCATTCTCCTCCATTGCGGAGAATCAGACGAGTTCGCTTGTGGAGACCCTTCTCTGGGAGGACAAACTTGATGAATCTCGTTTTGCTCTTTTCTATGGAACGAATCTCAACGACACCGGTGTTCAAGATGGTGTTTTGACTATTGGCGGAAGTCATGAAGATGTGTATGTGGATGGAGAAGTAGTATATATGCCTCTCCGCGTGGAAACCCCATATCAGGTCTGGCGCGCACCCCTCCGCTCCGTCAACGTTCTTGCCGCTCGCGAAAATCAAACCGTAACCGTACATAACGGTAAACTTCCATCGACAAACGCACCTGCAAATACCTATCCTAAATCTAACACCACCTGGCCCATGTACGGTCAAGGAACTACCGTCTTTGATACCGGCGCCGGACGCATCTCGATTCCCTCATCTATGATCGACGCTTTCTATTTCAATCTCGGTTGGAATCTCACGAAATTGTATAGTGGAGAAGAGAGAATGCAGTGTGAGCATATGAATAGCACATGGGCTATTTCTTTCACATTTGGAGAGACTGATGATGAGAGTAACGATGTGACGTTTTCGGTTAGGGGCGATGAGTTTTTGACACCGGGTGAACAGTGTATGCCACCTGTTGATGACAGTGGTGGAAGCGCCTTTTCTCTTCTCGGCGCTGATTTCTTGAGAAGACATTATTCTGTCTTTGATTTTGGTGGAAATAGGGTGGAAGATTATCAGCCTCGAATCGGATTCGGAAAACTCAAGGAAGAGTATGATTATCTTAAATAGTTTATATCGCCATATGTAATTTGTTAGAAAATAGTAATTAGTTAGCGTTAGCAAAAGTGTGCATATATCTTTTGTAGAGGAATAACAAATAATATGAAACATTCAGCCGACTGAGTCAATTCAACTTAAGCAAGCTTCTCTCCTTGTATTCTTCCCCTTCGATTTCTGAAATCTCTTCAACTACGCTCTAATAGCTATCTGGTTCTAGTGGAGTACACCTAAATAATAATAAATCTACTCAGCTTACGTTGAACCATGTACATTGTATTCTTAACCAATCTATCTATCCAAAATTCTCACACCCTCCCCCCTCCCCCCTCCCCGCTAAACCAAATCCCTTCTTACCTTACCCTTACAACCCCAAGCATCCAACCGCATACAGCCATAAGAATGTAATCCAAACTTCAGTATTCAATATCTTCACCACCATCAATGACCAAAAACATACAAACATCATTCTCTTGCATCTCTTCTCCTTCTAACATCCTCCAAAACACCCAAGCCCATTCCTCAGTACTTCCCTATTGATCCAAGCACTCAGATGCGAGGAAATAATTACTAATAAATGCAGCTAATAGTAAGAAGACTAAAAATTTGATACTCGTAAGTATAGTAGTAGTCGCCAACTACAGTTGATATGCCACTGAGGAAGTCTGCAAAAGCTTAACACTCGATGAGTGGTAATGGATTTGTTTCTCTGGGGAGAGAATATGCATGCTGAGACAGGGCATCTTGAAGGTATGTATATGTGTAGACCATTTCAGACTAGATCGGGAAGATTTGGGTATGCGCTCTAGATATAACCTGATTCTTATGGATTGATGCCTTGCATAATGCATTATTTACCCAACTTCGGATGCGGGCAAGATGAGGTAAAGATGAGGGCGTACAGGATTACGCGTGGCAATGACAATGGAGAGTAAGGGATTGGGGAAAACATATTGTATAAGAAGTTGTAAATTTAACTTCATATCGAGTCATGAAATTTAGTAGTTCTAGATGTACATTCATTCATAGATTTCGCTCTATATTTCGTGATATGCTCGCTAACTTACCTCACAAGATATTTCAATCTTTACTTACTTTATTCAAGTATGGCGCCAAACTCCATTTCCTGCAGAATTTCAACATCTTCTCATGACAGCCCCTATCTAGCCATTGACCTACAATTCCCCCTTCACCCCATTTCCCACCTCTTCTCCATCCGCGCCCTCTCCCTTCAGAACCCTCATGAAGTCCTTTACCAACTTCTCATGACTCTCCTGCAAGGTCGTCTTTATAAATCCCATCAACATTCTACTCGCCCTCACAACCCCTTTCTCCTCGAGCACCAATCTCCCCTCCCCAAGCATTAACGAACTTTCCCCCGGCCCCGCCTCCCTCACAATCCACGTCGTCACACTATGTACCCCCATTGGCGCATGCGTAACACTAACTAATCCATCTTCGCGATCTTGGAGACTCGATGTGTAAGTGATTTGATCGGGGACAAATCGTTTTGCCCAACCGCCGCGCCATCCTCCTCCATTGTCTCCTTCCGCGGCGGACATATCATCCGTTATTTCCCAAATTTCACAGGGACACGAAGTGCTTGGTTGGAGGGATGGGGGCTCGGTTTTGAAGAAATCGACGGCAAGGATATGCGTAGGTGGGAGGAGAGTGTGGGCTGTTACTAGGGGGTTCAAGCTTATCATTTTCGAATGGTTGTGTAGTAGGGCAAGCACCTGGGCCTTGGGGATATGAGGAGGAATAGGGGTGAGAGTGAGGGTTTGGTGGGTTGTTGTGAGAACTGTCCGGTGATGTTAGTTGATAAGGGCTTTGTGGCGGAAGGGAGAAGTGATACTTACAAGACATTATGCCACGCGGAAATGGTATTATATTGGGGTTGGAATTAGTAAATTCAATGGTTTATCGTTCGAGCTGGACTAGAAGCTCAAATGAATTGTGTTGCGATTGAGATGTGGTTGAGATTGATATTTCAGGGTCGATCAAGCTGTTCGTGTTCGCAACGCGGATTGTTTCAAAAGCTAAAGCTAGAGAGGGCCACCTCGCTGACGAGGTTGAACCGAGACAGGTTTTTGGAAGAAAGTTTTACTTACAGTATTGAAATGGTTGAATACTTTGTGAAAATGATTTACCTCTGATGTTTGACTTTGAAAAAGACATTTGAAAAGAGCCATCCGGATATGTTCGTTCTCTAACTCAAGGAATAACTCTGAGGCACGTTGTTGAGTTCATTTTGGAAACTTTTCATGTACAGAAACTGCACAAACACCATAAACCTTGGAGCTTTGGAGTCGAGAAGAAGAGAGTAGTCGCGACTTAGAATTCAGAGTTGAATCAGAGTACATACTCTCATTCTTCTGATTGCAGTTACGAGTCGTGAGATTATATAGGCGACGCTCTACTTTTATAAAAGTAAACATATCAATTCGATGTTTCTCAAGATTCCCAAAATTCATGATAAACCACGGAGTAATACTTTACCAATGACCGACCATCACGAGTCACGAGACATTGATTCACCCACTTTCTCACGCTCCCACTTTATCCCCCCAGGTGGAGTCCCCACAACACACACGAGCTTTTTCAGCTTTGCATATTGTTATGGAGCTGAGATACTCCTCGTGTACATATCTCTGCCAACGACCTGACATGGAAATTCTATGGTAAAAGTTCTACAGTATCTGTGAAGCTCCATTTACATGTAACGTTGCCCCAATCGCATTTCTTGCATTATCGAGAGAAGCAAATAATCATCAGCTGCAATGTGCTGTGCTTGAGCCTTGAGTATCACGACTCTCGAGTACGAGAGTACTTGCTCAGGACTCAGGAGCTTGGGTAGCCAACATTGATCGACACAAGCGTTCCTTCCAACAAATGTGCCTGTTACCGCTGTGCCCCTGTTGTGCACTGGTACAAACCGAACAATCTCCTGATTTAAAAAAGAAAAGAAGAATATATCTAATATATCTATCTCGTCAAGAGTCACGACTCGATCCACTACTCGGAATCATCTCCGAAGTGAGGGAATCGAGACTTCTTCTACTTGTACGGACGTAACTAGACCAGTAAATTTCGATCATCCTGCTGACAAGAAGGTCATCCAATTTTTCAAATGAAGCAATCACAGTATCTTAAAGGTGCCATGAAACTACAATCAATTACCGTTACCGCAACCATCCCTTGTATCCACCACGGAATAGACTCCCCAAAACAGCACACCTCTGTATTTCTGTCCTCTCACACCTATACCTCGGCTTTCCTCGAAATTTGGATCATCTCACCGTCTTCAGTATCTTATTCATGATTCGCCGTTTTTCTCCCATTCTTTATATTCAATACCAATCTAGACACTTTAGCGAAACAAAGTACGAGGACCCACCACCCCTTCATTCGACGGAAAAACTTTCTCCAGGAATTTAGAATTTCGAAGAACGGATATCATGACACAACTTACAAGCTTTATTATTGCTTGTTGACCTGGATTGGATCGTTAGATCTGAAAATTTTCTAGGCATCCGGGTATGGCTTGTGAGGCTTTAAGTTAAACGCCAGGAATAATGAGCCACTACCGTCATCAAGTGTTTTGATGGTGATCCTTGGGATGCTTGTTTCCCTATGGTCTTATGTCTCTCACTTACTTCCCAAAAAAGGCAGAACATAGAGGCTATATGTATGATACCAATAGAAAATCTACAACTGTTCCGGGAAAGAACTTTACAGAAACGACATAGTTGTTTCGGGCCATGTGTTCGGGTAGAGTAGCTCGAGTACCAAGTAAACAACTGACAAGCTTTAGAAACTAGTCTTCCCCGAATCCCCAATCTCTCCATAAAAATGGAAGGATCCACCAACATAATTTTCGGCCCAGTTTTTCAAAACAACAAAATCAGTCGACAAGTTGGCGCGCAGATGAGATACTCTGACAAGCGCCGATCAAAGTCCACTCTAGGTGGAAGGTGTTGTATTGCTTATGCACTCCCATGCTCAGAGATCGTCGTTCATACCGCATAACTCGTGTGAGACTGATGGGGCCCTGGAAAGGCGTTATGCCCGCATCCCATTTGATGATTTCCAAAGGAATCTTATTGATGATCAGTACCAGTGTCGTCAATCTTGAAGATGGCAAGCTTCACTCTTCGAATCATATCAACTTTATATAATCGAGAAATACTGGTAACAAGTGAGATCTCGATCAGCTGTCAAATGGCGGGGAAAGAACAACCCCAAAGTCTTTCCAACCCATCAAACCCATTTGGCAAGGACATTCCCCGGGATGATTGACATTCAAGGGTAAATTTTGGGAGGATCCATAACTAGAATTCGGCCCTTCTCTTTCAATCCACTTGCTATATCTCCAGATTCCATTATTCCAACAGTTTTCATGCTCCATTATTACCCCAACCCTACACTTTCTTTTTCTATATAAGTCTTTGTGTCGATCACCAAGACTCTCGCTGTTCCTTTCTTCCCCATCAATTCCTGTCCTGCCTTGAAGGTCGACTTCTATTTCACTGTGTACTACACCTCTACTGTCAATATAAGAACAGGTTTAGTTACCTGATCACCAATTTACAAGATGATCATCGGTAACGTCTACTTCATCGCGGCTGTGGCCGTGGTGGGTGGTGCTCTGTTCGGTTTCGATATCTCATCTATGTCCGCTATCATCTCAACTGAGGCATACTTGTGCTACTTCGATCAAGGAGGAATCGTTAATGGAAAATGTACTGGTCCATCTCCAGATGTTCAAGGTATGAAAAGATTCCTACTATTATTGCCATCATAACGAAGACTAATTTGATACAGGTGGTATCACCGCTTCTATGCCCGCTGGAAGTTGGCTTGGAGCTTTATTGTCCGGTTATCTCTCAGATATGTTTGGTAGAAAGAGATCCATTCAAATTGGTTCCGTCATCTGGTGAATATTCCCAATTTTTATGTCTTACATAAATAGCTTGTCTAACAAGCATCCGCAGGATCCTTGGCTCAATCATCGTCTGCGCTGCCCAAAACATTCCTATGCTTATCGTCGGACGTATCATCAACGGTCTCTCGGTTGGAATCTGCTCCGCTCAAGTTCCCGTTTATATCACCGAGATTGCACCACCATCTAAGCGTGGAAGACTCGTCGGTTGCCAACAATGGGCTATCACCTGGGGTATCCTCATCATGTTCTACATTTGCTATGGATGCTCCTTCCTCAAAGGAAACGCTGCTTTCCGTATCCCATGGGGTCTTCAAATGATTCCAGCTGTCTTCCTTTTCTTCGCTCTTTTCTTCTTGCCAGAATCCCCACGTTGGCTCGCTAGAAAAGACAGATGGGAAGAAGCTCATCAAGTTTTGTCTCTTGTCCATGGCCACGGTGACGCCAACTCCCCATTCGTCGCTAAGGAATTGGCCGAAATTAGAGAAGTCGTTGAGTTCGAGAGAGCCAACGCTGACGTTACTTATATGGAGTTGTTCAAGCCCGATATGATCAACCGAACACACATTGGTATCTTTACACAAATCTGGTCTCAACTTACCGGCATGAACGTCATGATGTACTACATCACTTACATTTTCACCATGGCTGGTTTGGGTAGCAATGTTCTCTTGCCTTCCTCGATTCAATTCATCATCAATGTCGTCATGACAATTCCTGGATTGATCTGGGTTGACAGATTAGGTCGTCGTCCTGTCCTTTTGTTCGGATCCATCTTGATGATGATTTGGCTTTTCATCAACGCTGGTCTCTTGGCTACATACGGAACCGTCCCATACAAGGGACAATTCTCCAGTGCCGCCGAATCCATTTCTATTACCGGAGCACCATCCAAGGCTGTCATTGCTTGCACATACCTTTTCGTTGCATCATATGCACCAACATGGGGTCCAGTTTCCTGGATTTACCCACCTGAGCTTTACCCTCTCCGTATTCGTGGAAAGGCAGTCGCTCTTTCCACCTCTGCTAACTGGGCTTTCAACTTCGCTCTTGCATACTTCGTTCCACCCGCGTTTGCCAACATTAGATGGAAGGTTTATCTCGTTTTTGGAATCTTCTGTGTTGCTATGACCCTTCATGTCTTCTTCATCTTCCCAGAAACTAGTCAGAAGCCTCTTGAAGAGGTCGAGGAGATCTTCGATTACTCAAAGCCTGGAAGCATCAAGTTCTTGGGTACTCCAGCTTGGAAAACAGGTGTTGATAAGAGAGCAGGTCGTTTGGAGAGAGGAGAGTTTGATGCTGAGGATAAACTTGGTCCTAGCGTTGCTCATCATGATGGTGTTACAGCTGTTAATGAGACTTCCAAGTCTGAGTTGTAGACTGGAATTGAATTGAATGGAGTCGAATAGGTGGATGAGATATATAAGAGAAGGAGAGTTTGGAGGTGCTAGCCAAAATAAGGCATGATTTAATGATGGTGTAAGATTCATAAGTGGATGTATGGGTGTTGGTGGATCGCTACCTTTGCTTGCTAATTGAGAATCATGTGGATTGATGGATGTATGAAAATAAAAAGACGGATGTTAATGATGAGATTTTATGTAAAGGAAAAGATGAATAGGAGGATCATTGATACCCAGATATATATGAATATAAATATCAGAAGATTTTTCTTAATACGTTTTGGTATTCCTTGGTGCAACTGTAGTTATTTGATGAGAGTGAATGAATCGGGCAGCCAGATGTTTAGATTGAGTTTAGTAGAGAAAGATTGTAGTCATACAGGAGGAATATATCAACCTAGGTAGTGGTGAGTCTTTTTTTCTTCTTTTTTTTGAATGGGATAAGTGAATGAAGGGCGTTAATCAGTCTAGATTCCTTTCGCGGAGTAAACTTAGGTAGCTACCTATATAAAGTAAGTCTAGCATATAACGAACATACCCATCGAGAACTCAACTAATTGCACTTAACTTGATTGAAATTGGGATGAGAAAGAAGGATATGAGAAAGAAAGATAACAGTATCATGGCGACGTTCTTTCAAGATTCCGTGCATAGGAATTGAGCGGATTTTATTAATTTCTCCTACCTTTCGAGTTAAAGATGGGGATGAAGATGGAGATGGAGATGGAGTTCTGTTCTAGCTGGGCAATGTAAGAAAGATCTGGGTGAGTTTGAGAAAGTAGGTTTATGGTTGCGAATGAATTAATCAGTGGGAGCTTGCATGATGGGAAATTGAATGATGGGAATAGGTACGGATGGATTTGGATATTGGATATTGGATATTGGATACTAGATATAAGAGGGAGATGTGTTTTTATATGAAAAATATCTAAGGTTATGTGAGTGAGTGAGTTGGTTTGGTTGGTTGGGTTTTGAGGAGTGATGTTTCTTAGTTTGGAAATAGATTAGTGAGTGTATCCATGTGATATTGAGAATTTGAAGGTATTGTGGGATAGTATCTGTAGACTTTTAAGCTGTTCGTTTCACTAGCTCATGCCCATTGTTCATATCCTCCCGATATCGTTGAAATGATTCACCGTCCTACATGTACACTAGCTAGCATTAGGTAGTCATTAAGAGATGTATCTTCTCGATTCCATAGTTTTGATACGATCCATAGTCATTACAATGCAAGCCTCTGTATACCTACAATAGATATTAAAACTCTGATTTTAAGCAAAGACTCGGCTGATGCAGCATGAGTAAAATCACAAATGTGTCCATGGAAAAGCTTAAATTTACTATTCTAGAGCCTCGATTTCGGTAAAATGTCAATATGGATAATCATTGGATGAAATAGTTTACTATCCTCTAAGGTACTAACTAAGAACATCTTATTTAAATAGGGATTTATTAATCAATTAAAACATTAGAATTCTAAGAATTCTTATTATTTTAATATATTTTTTTTAATAATTATTA
>PQXN01000319.1:0-39756 GCA_004786275.1 Botryotinia convoluta
ATCCCCTCCCCCTCCCCCTTCCCCTTCCCCTTCAATTTTATGGATGATTGGAAGCGAATCTCCCTAGGTATGTATGTATGATATATGTATATCTGTATCTGTCTGTGTGTTTGTGTGTGTGTACTTTATACTATAAAAGTCGTAGGTACTAGGTAGATATTGTGGATGGTGATGGTTTGAGTGCCTAGTAATCTAAACTAACCTGTTTCAAGATTAGCTTCATTAAGGAGTTACTTTCTGGCTTCTCTTCCCAGGTTTAATAAAATCATTAAAGCAGATTTCTCCCCTTCCATCACCTCGAAGAAAGTCTCTCCTCTCTCCTCTTCCATTCTTCATTCTTCATTCTTCCTCGATTCTCCTCCAACCTGCGTCAAGTATTAAAATCTTCTTAATACTTGTCTATTCGAAGAAGTCGATTCTCTTTTCTTCAATATAATGTCAAAATCGTCACTTTATCTATCCTTCATTCTACAATAACAATAGGTCGATTTCACAATCTCCCAATTAACTTCTGGTCGCAATCTCCCCACAGCAAGGAGAACGAACACACACACACCCCCCCCAGTACAAAATACCTATCGTCAGAATTATTATTCAACCACCCACATCAAAAATAATTTAAAAACAACTACAACATAAATATCTTTAAAAACTCGACCAACAAAAGTCGAATATCTTATACACATATTCCGCGAACAATCATTATTCATCTCGATTTGGTGTGAGAAATTATCATCCGAAAGTTCTTTTTTTGCTCAAAATCTTTGGGGGTACTATTGTGCGAACACTTCGGACTAAAGCTTTGACAAGCGTGCCCACCGGCTCCTTGCATCACAACAAACTTTTCTTTTCTCTTTCTTAACATCAAGAATAGCTGCCTCTCATGATGAGTCAACAGTATTCCGAGATGTTCCAGGATTATCCTCCAAATCGATCGCCAGCGACGAGTCGAGGAGCTTATGGCAATATGACGCTTAATCGCCAATCATCGCGACAGTTTATGGACAATTATCAAGCACCTCTTCAAAATGGAGGAGGACTTTACGCTTCTGACGACGCATCACAATACAACGGAAATCAAGCCGGTTATAGAGGTCCTTCCAGCAACGTGAATTATGCCTACGAAAGTCAGACTTGGAACTATGGAGGTGCGAATGGAGCTAGCACAATGGGCACAGCAGGCCGTATGAGACCTCAACAACAACAAGCTCGCAGAGCTGAAATCCCATCTGTATGTTACCCCTATGTTATTTACGAATTGAATTTTGCGCGCCGCTCGAAATGAAACTGACATTTGGTAGGGTTGGATGAATCCAGGTACTCCATCCCTCGGCGGTCCAATCACTCAAACAACCTTACAACAGCATAACTTGTCTGGCATGTTTGAACAACCTCAGCATTCCCATCGCTCACCCCCACCACCAAATCAGCAAAGCGATCACGAAGAGTTAATCCCAACCGCTATCGTCATCAAAAATATTCCTTTTGCTGTGAAGAAAGAACAACTGACAGATATGATGTCTAATATGGGATTGCCATTGCCATATGCCTTTAATTATCACTTTGATAATGGTGTTTTCAGGGGTTTAGCATTCGCTAACTTTACTGATGCTCGCGAAACGCAACAAGTCATCGATGCCTTGAACCACATGGACTTGCAAGGACGAAAGCTCCGAGTAGAGTACAAGAAGATGCTTCCAGCTGCAGAGCGCGATCGAATCGAACGCGATAAGAGAGAAAGACGCGGTCAACTTGAAGAGCAACATCGCGCACCAAATGTCATCTCCACAGGCTCCCTTCATACAGCAGGATCTATGACTTCCATGAATTCCGGCCTGAGAACTACATCCCCTTCACCTGTAAACATGCGTCAGAATGTTGCCACCACCAATGGTACCGCTGGTTAGTGCTGATTTCTTCTCGCGCACAAAACTACTGAACTAACATTCTTGCAGCAGAGTACGATTTAAATGATCCAACAACATTGAACTATTACACCGAGCTACTCTTCTTCAAACAAGACGCCGAAAGAGAAGTTTTAACATTTGCGCCTACAGTTTCTCCTGCCGATCGAAGGATAATCCACACCTTGGCTCATAACATGGGATTAGATCACCACTCTCAAGGACATGGCGAACTCCGTCAAGTACAAATTGTCAAGCCTAAGCTTGCCAGCCCACCTTTGAACTCAATTCAAGCTGGATATTATAACGAATCCCAACGTCGTGGACTCAACCGAGCTGCAACAATCGATTTCAGTGAGCAGCGAGCCAATGACGCTGCCTACCAAATGCATACGCTTGGCCGACAAGGTTCCGGTCTTCTGGATATTCCAGGTTCTCCAGGGGTACGTGACCTGCTTAGTGGTGATCGTAATTTACGAACCGCTAAATCGTTTGCGGACTTGCGCTCCTACACGCCATCACCTGTACCATCGTCGGCGAGCTTCCCAGCTAATATGACCCAGAATATCGCCAGGTTCCAAGGCAACGATTATGGCCTCGGATCAGTTACAGGTGGAACTCCTAACTTGACTCCTACGTCTGCAGGTCCCTTAGGTCTCAGAGAGGATGCATTCCTTGCCAACGGCATGAATAACATGTCACTTGGATATGATCGTCAACCCCGTTCGAACGCGCCCGGACGTATTGGTCAAGAAAGAGATAGCTACACATCAAACGCTGGTCCTATTGGAAGCCAGCGTCCAGTCAATGGAAGCCTCGAAGACAGCAGCTCCAGAAATGGACAAAGTGCAGTTCCAGAGAGACAACCAAGAGGCCCTACTAGTGATCAATGGGGATCAGGATTTTCTCGCAACAGACAAAATGGTCATGGTAGCAAAAGCAGTGATGGTAAGTCGTGTTAATCTATACTGAAAATTTCTCGCTAACCGAATGCCAGATTCATCTGAGCGAAACGGATTCACCTCCGCATCTCGGTTCATGTAATACTCCTCAAGAGATTCACGACGTTACGAACATTAGAGCTATTGACGCGATCTATTCACACCTATTATAACGTCAAATTACGGGCAGCGGCGTTTAGTTGTCATCCCCTTTCCCTCGGCGGAAACACGTTCTCTTCCATGCGATCTTTTCTAGAGCTTCTGATTTGCCTAAAAATAGGCTCGTCAAGCTCGGCTCTTGTTACTGTAATTACACTTGTGACCTTGATCTCCTATTTGGGAGCCCCTGGGCTCTAGACCTATTCTTGCTCGCGGTATATACAAATTTTGCTTAATACTATCACCGATTGGCTTCCGCGAACGACGACATATAACGAATCAACTAGGATACCATTAAATCGACTGGGCAACCTTGACGATAACGCTACTATGACCTCCTTTCGGTATCCATCAAAACTAGGATCCGGATTATTTTAACGTCTTTGGACAATGAATCCGATAATAATAGGGGCTCGCCACACCCCTTTTCTACCCACGATTGACGACCGTAACGTCCTGTCATGCTATAAAATTATAAAAATTACCTTGGTCTGATATTCCAGATATCGACTCAAACCAACATCGATGTCTACTCGCTGGTTCTCGAGTTGAATTTACAGGGCTGATTGAGGAATACGAAATCATTGTACTTTAATTGTTTACTGCTCCTCTAGGTCATCGAAGTTGGAAAATTCTTGTACTGTTGTTGCTGGGACTATTAGTTTCAGAAGGGGGGTTTGAAGGCCATATGTGCATGTTTGATTTCAGGGTGTATTGGGTTCTGACTCTTATTGGATGAGACATGGAGTAGGACTTCAATGCACCCTTTTGCGCTTGAATTTGTGCTGCAACTGATATTATCATGTTATCACGGCGTCTGGCGGTGGGGAAATAATAGGATATAGGGAAAACAATCACTCATCGCCTACTCTGTCTTATTATCATATTTTTTGTGACCATTTGTGATTCTCTACTTGATACATTCCTGTCCCAAGTTCTATCGACCAAATTGTAACTACCCTCTTAACAAAATAGATCCCGATTGTTTACTGACTGTTTACTGTCCCTCACCGCTATTTCGATACCACTCGGGCCGGGACTTCCGCTCCGTACGGAAGGTTACTTTGCATCCGAGCCTCTTAGCTTGATATACCTACAGATGTTGAATAGCAGAAGTTGAAACATTCCCATGTGGTTCAAGGATGTTATCGGTGATAGATGGGGATTGGTACATCAGTATCATTGAACACTTGAGATATGAATTCTAGAGAGAGCGATAGTGTAGATTAGGGAATACTCTGTTGATTGGACGTGATTAGATGTGCTTTGTGAATTAGATTGGCAAACGAATCTAGAATGAAAGTTGAAGGGAATATAGATGAATGGGTGGTTGAACTGTTGAAAGGAATCTTGATTGGTTGTTGGAGCTCATTGGCAGTTGAGGTTTCTCATCCAATCTCATGTCTTGAATGTGAGGATTATGTAAGCTTGAGCTCACCCTAGCTCCATTGAAATTCAGTCAGAAGTCAAATAATTGATCGACATTTTTCCATCGCATCCAACACATCTCACAAGGCCTCATTAATTTGTCGGACTTGCTCCTTTGTACAACTCAACATGTCATCACTCTACAATCTCGAACCTCAACCTACTGCATCATGCATTTTACACACCACCTCTGGCGAGATCTCTCTTGAGCTCTGGGCGCAACAAATTCCCCTCGCATCTCGTAATTTCCTGCAACATTGCCTCGACGGCTATTACGATAATACTGTATTTCATCGACTTGTGCCGGGCTTTATTCTACAAGGTGGTGATCCTACAGGTACTGGATCTGGTGGAGAATCGATATACGATGGCGGCGAATTTTCCGAAGAAAATGGCGTATGGCCGATGGAAGAGCGAAAAGGTCAAAATGCGGGACCGAGAGGAGTGGGCTTCAAGGACGAGTTTCATAGCAGGATAAAATATAATAGGAGAGGATTGTTGGGGATGGCAAATGAAGGGAAAGATACGAATGGGAGTCAGTTCTTTTTGACTCTAGGGGATACGCCTGAGTTGATGGGGAAGAATACGTTGTTTGGAAGGGTGGAAGGAGAGACGATATATAATTTGGCGAGGATGGGGGAGGCGGAGTGTGGAGATGGAGAGAGACCATTGTATCCTACGAAGATTACGGGGGTGGAGGTGTTGGTCAATCCGTTTAAAGATATGGTTAGGAGGGAGAGGGTTGCAAAAATTGCGGTTCCTGAGAAGAAAGCTCCAGAAAAGAAAAAGAAGAGGAAAGCTGGGAAACAGTTGTTAAGTTTTAGGGATGAGGGGGAGGAAGGTGTCGAACAACCAGTTGTCAAGAAAAAAGCGAAATTTGATACGAGGATTGTAATGGATGATGGAACTGCAGATAATGAGCCGGAACCGGAACCGGAACCTAAGGCTAAATCCGTGTCGAAAAAGAAGGCGCCCAAAGCACGATCATCAGAATCTCCTCAATCATCACCAGAACCCAAAACAAGAGCACCTCCCAAACCGTTGCCTAATAGAGCCGCAAAACTCGAACGAGATATTTCTTCCTCTCCAGAGCCTCAAGTTCAAAAGGTTACCTCTTTGCTAGATCGCACAAATGCGCAAATAGCGGAACTAAAAGCATCCATGAAGCGGAATGTTCAAACAGCTCCCGAGCCTGAGAAGAAGAAATCGGCTTTGGAAGCCATGATTCCAGCAACATCCGTTCGTGGACGAAAGCGCAATGCAAATGGAAAGTCAAATGCTAGTAACGATCAAGCAGCTCTAGATATCCTACGAGCATTTCGAGAGAAACTGGAAACTGCACCACCTGAAAAGGAAGTGGCTAAGCCTGTATCACATGACGAAGCTGAATCCAAACACGAGGAAAATGGATCAGTTGATGATGAAGAAGCTGCATTGTGTGATTTACACTTTATTGCAAATTGTCAGTCTTGTAAATCATGGGAAGCGCAAGGGGAAGAAGAAGAGGAAGAAGATTTTAATGACAAAGGGTGGATGTCTCATGCGTTGAGTTTTAAAGAGGATAAATTAGGCAAGGATCTCAGTTATAGGAAGAAAGCCGAAGAAGAATTGGTGGTTATTGATCCTAGAGAGAAAGCTAAGTCGCTGAGGGAGGAAATGAAGGCGAAAAGAGAGGCGAAAGCTGGAGGTTCGACGGGTAGAGAATGGGATATCAAGCGAAATGAGAAATTAGCGAGAGGGTCGGCTTTGGCTGGGAGAGGAGCTAAGTAGGAAATCTTTATGGTAATGGTGATAAGAGGAAGTGTGATAAATGGTTCACCTGACGGAATGGTCTCAAATGACATGAAGAGGGAAGATCTTTCTGGTCATGATTTAAGAAGCTAAATTGACGCTTCAGTGGTTTCTTCCAAAGTGATGCAGATGATGCGACAATAAACAATGAAGATAATAAAATAGGCAACTTGTCGAAAGAAGAAGGATTAAGAAGGCAAAGGGAGGAGAGAATGGAAGTGACCTGGATCTCTTGGCAGTCCGTGGGACTACCGCTGTAGTGAAAGTCTACAAGGATAACATTGAAGTAGGAAGTTCTCAAAGGAAGGTTTCGAGCGTAGCGAGCTAGGAGGGTTTGGGGGCTTGCCCCCATTAATAGAGATTTAGATAGGAAAAGGTTGAATGGAAATGAAAATGAAAATGAAAATGAAAATGAAAATTTACATTGTTTGTGTGCAATAGGATGGATGGATGTAGGGTTTACAAATGGAAGTGAAGTTGGAATCAATTTGATTTTGAAGACATACGTTTTTGGGGGGGGGCGAATTTCTTTGAATGGGTTTCAAGTGTACAATGTGGCTATGTATAATAGGAAGATATGAAATGATAGGTACCATACTATAGGTACCGGGAATTGCCTAAGTGAAAGTCCGTTATGAGATGGATGGTTTTGGATTGGATTGGGAACTCCGGACTCCTTGTGTTATGTGCTGGGGGAGGCCGGGGGGGGAGATGGATTGTTATTTATTTATTTGTTTGAGAGATCTTGAGGGGTTGGAGAGATGGGAATTTTTGGTGGGTAGATGGATAGGTAGATAGATAGGTAGGTAGGTAGGTAGATGTTGTTATTATTGTTAATATATTCTAACTGTCTCTGTGATGTGAAGGAAAATATATTTTTGTAAGATATCTATCTGGATAGATAAATACCCACCAAGCTACCTCTACCTCGCAACCGACGGAAAATCCCGAACACCAAACCAAACCCGCAAAATTAAACGAAAATCTTCAAATATGGATATCTTTTTCAAAATTGGATTATGATTTGAGATTTATATTTTAGGTTCTTTTGGATTGTCTGTTAGGAGTTTTTGTTTAGGAGGTAGTTGGTAGGGGGAGTTTGGAGATTGGAGAGGAAAGGGGTTATTGATATTGGATTTGATGTTGGATTTTGAGTGAGGTGTAGAGTTTTGGTGTTGATTGTGAGCTGGGTAGGTAGGTATCTGCTAGTGCTAGGTATATAAGTTATTTATTCATTATACCTCCTTATTCTTATTCCCCGCCTGACCCACTGAGCTAGTAGTAAATATTATATAATTAAAAATTGAAAAGTCCATGATTTTTGTGATGCACTAGCTATTTATCGATCAGAGGATTAAAAGCTCCGCTCTCTGATAAGATTAAGGTTGATGAGAGAGTGAAGAAAAGAAAGAAAAAAAAAGATGGTTGGTTGGTTGGAGTGGAGGAAAGATTGTCAGCCTTGTTATTAGTCAGCATTGTCATCATCGATTGAAAGCTGGGGGGATGAAATTTCTGAAGACTGAAGACGGAATTTGTGGATGTAGTTAGGTACCTAGGTAGGTAGAGAGAGTAGATACGTATACTCCGGAGATGCGGATTCGTAGGGAAATGTATGTAGATGTATATGGACTGGGAATTTTATATATATTGTAATATCATGGACTATCTTATGAGTATATAAAGTATATAAGGGGGGGGAGAGAGAGAGAGAGGTATGAAGTTAAAACATCTATCTATCAATTCATTATTATCATATTTACACTTGATAATCTGATCTATCTACCCACCTACATACAGTAGTAAGTACCTCCTCTACCTAGCTATATTTCCTCTCAATTAGATATTAGATAGACAGAATAATTGGTACTGAAAATAATCTATATAATTTAAAACTTCTAAGAATGTCTTCAATTCCCATCCAACTGAATATCTCTATCTT
Organism: Botryotinia convoluta; assembly: GCA_004786275.1. Classification (NCBI taxonomy): domain Eukaryota; kingdom Fungi; phylum Ascomycota; class Leotiomycetes; order Helotiales; family Sclerotiniaceae; genus Botryotinia; species Botryotinia convoluta. The sequence goes on from PQXN01000319.1 coordinate 8,163, forward strand.
TCTCTTTCCACAAATAATTCATCTAGGTAATCAAAAAAATTTCAATTCCAATCAAAAAGAACAATAAACTTCAAGAGGCCCAAAAGCAAAACACACAACGAAGAGGAATATCAACTTTATCAACTTGCATCATACATAACCCCACTACCTATTTCCACCCCCTTCAACCTTTGTTTTAAACAATAACTTATTCTAAGAATCATCTCAACACATCTACCATTGACTCATATCTTCTGTCCATACCTTTGATCCGCCATCATCATTTATAGATACCTTCAATCCTTCCTGCACAATTCCATCAACTCATCGCGCCGAGCCTCTACCAGAATCTCCCGCGACAATCGCAAAAAAATTAAAGGCAAACATTTTCCACCATAGAGTAAACCATTTATCTTCGAGTTTGGCGTCGCACATCTATCCTCTGCTTGAAGTCGCTAGGGAGGCTGCAGGTAGCCTCGACTTTGGACCCGTGAATCCTTTGCTACGGCACCACAATACAGCAGCACAATTTCCATTTCTACATAACAGCTCACACCTCTACCTTCACTTCCCCTTCTATCTACTTCTACAACGACAACTACACATCCTGTAAAAGATCACTTCCACGCCCATCCCGCACACACACCTCATCGAATGTATTCTCCTCATATGTCTTCCACCAATCCCAGAAAAAGAGCTGCACCAGGAGCCTCGTCTACTATTCAAACACCGCAAATGCAACAAACATATAATGCAGGTACCCAGTTACCTAGTGCCGAATTCTTGCGCTGGACTCAAAGCTCTGAATCTCAGAATTTCGCAGATCCAACCACGAGCAATTATATGAATATGTTTGGGGCAAATCCCGGTCTACCGCAAACGACCACCGGTTTTGACCATTCCATTGCTGCGCAAACTCATTCGACACAATTGGCTCGTCGACCGAATGTGAATAACAATCGCCAACTGGTTGCGCCGCGGACGTACGACGGTTCAGGTGATGCTTGGGGAGCTTTTGAGGATTCGATGATGGATTTACAGAATGGGCATGGGGTGAATGGGGAAAATGATGATATTGAAGCTCTGGAGGAAAAAGCGGCTATTGCGAAAAGAGATGCTCAGTCAAAGAGAAAACAGATCCCTCCATTTGTGCAGAAGCTAAGCAGGTAAGCGCTTCATCTTTTACGAGCTTCGATTGAGATTGTTTGCGCTGACTTTCTTCCTTGATAGCTTTCTTGACGAATCGAAGAATACGGAACTTATACGATGGTCTGATCGAGGTGATTCGTTTGTGGTGTTGGATGAAGATGAGTTTGCGAAAACGTTGATTCCGGAATTGTTTAAGCATAATAATTATGCCTCTTTCGTGCGACAACTTAACATGTACGGTTTCCATAAGAGAGTAGGACTTTCCGATAATTCGATGAAGGCTAGTGAGAGAAAAAATAAGAGCCCGAGTGAATATTACAATCCTTACTTCAAGCGTGGACATCCAAATCTTCTATGGCTCATTAATAAACCCAAGGGTGGAACGAATAAGATTCGAAAGGAGGGTGGGCCTAGGAGAGGGAAAGCTGAGGAGATGGGAGATGGAGATAGTGATGATGAAGCAAGAGATATTGAAGAATTTGGTCAAAGTAATTATACCAACAATGCAGCCACAAATCGAGCGATATCAGCTGCGCCGGAATCTGGACCATTACAACGACGAGAAATTGCAGTTGTCCAGGGTCAAATTTCTGATATTCAAAAACAGCAAAACACTATTTCACAAGCAATTGCACGCCTGAGAAAGGATCATAATCAACTCTATCAACAAGCCATGGCTTTTCAAAATCTTCATGAACGTCATGAGAGTTCGATCAATGCTATTCTTACATTTCTTGCTACGGTCTACAACAGAAGTTTGGATGGTCAAGGAGCTGAAAATATTACTCGGATGTTTCAAACTGGGTTAAATCAACAAAGTCCACATCAACAACAAGGCAATGTTGTGGATATTGGCGACCTTGGAACTTCCCAGCAGCAACCAGCAGCTGGAAGTGTTAGTCCGGTTGTTCGTAAAACACAAAAGTTATTGACAGCTGGACCACCGGAACGAGAAAGTAGTCGAGTTACCGAAGCTCCAACAGCTGCTTCTAGTCCAAGAAATCAGTATTCTACTCCACGTTCTGGAACAGTTGAAGAACTTTTCGAATCTCCTAGTGATAGTACGACAACGAAGACTGAACCGCAAAGAGACATGTTGAATATTATTCAAAACGCCAATTCACAAAGTCGACCGGAGAGTAATGTTATGGACTTTCCGGATATGCTCACACATTACGAAAATGCAAATGGAAATTCCCCGCTGACCTCGGAACAGCGCAGCAATATGCTTAATATCATTGCTAGCACTTCATCAGCTCCAGGTTCCAATAATGCACTTGTGAGCCCGGCACCTCAAGCTCCTGATCTAGCACAAATGGCCTATACTCAAGCTGAGATTGAAAACTTGATGGGATTACAACAACAGCAAAGTGATCGTATCGCAAGTCTGTCCGCAAATCTTACGCCTCTCAGCCCTTCGGGTTCTATTCCTGGTGTTCAAGACGACTCGTACTTTAACGGTGCTGAATCCATTGACCCTCAGCATTCACATCTGGATTTAGATAAATTTTTCGATTCCCAGGCGTTTTATAGTGGAGGTAGTCCGGGAAATCCGAGTTTTAACTTTGATGATTTTGGTAATGGAGTTGATGGGAGTGGGTATGGTGGTGGAGAAAGTCATTTTGATGTTGGTATGGATGGTGTGAATGATGGGAGTGTGAATGGTACCGGATCGAATAGGAATGGAGTGAGTAGGGTTGTCGAGACGGTAGCGAGTAGTGAGTCGACGAGTCCGGCGGATGATGGAATGGGAGATGGAAATGGAAATTCGATTGGAAATAGTAATGGGAATGACAACAACGCGAGTAGTAAGCGGAGGCGGAAGATTTGAGGATGAAAGATTGAGTGGGTGGGAGAAAGTGCGAAATGCGAAAATTATGGGATAAGATGTTAAGGCTGGTGTCAAGGGGCGTTTTTCTTTCCATGGAAATGGAGGTGGTTTAGGTGGAATGGATGGGTGGATACTCTGAGAGGATTGATAGTTGCGAGAAGATATTATGTTGGTTGATTTTTACCTTTTTAGATTTCGGCTCGTGGAGTTCTTTACATGTTTGTTTCTGTTCAGTACATTTCTCTGTCTAGGTGAAATGGAATGGATGGAGTGATATTACATGAGAGAGGAGCAAGGACAAATGAAAAAGGAAAAGGGAGAAAAATTCATGTTCATATTCATATTCATATTGTACTTGTGGGGATTGGGGATGGGGGTGGATATTTGAATTTGAACAATAGCGAAGGGAAGATGGAATACTGATGGTGGTGGTTGTGGTGGGGATCTTGGGATGGATGGGAGTTTCCTTTCCTTTCCTTTAGGGAGAGATGGGGGCAGGCATAGCATGCATGCATGGCGTTTTACTTTTTTTGTTATTTACTGTTTACTTTTTGACCAAATTCTCAGACCTTTTTCCTGATCGTCTCTTGCTTGTCTCGTCTTTCGTTTTTGGTCCAGTCATAGGGAAGATGGGGTGGGATGGGATTGATGGGATTGATGGATGGATTGAGTGAGTGGTAGGTGGGGGAGAGGGGTTGCTGTGTAGAGGTTGCTTAGCTACATACGTACATAGTAAGGAAGTAAGAAAGCAAGAAAGCACTTGATGATTGAGTGCGATTGTTTATACCAATGTTGGTTGATATTTGAGGAATGGTATGGAAGATTAGTGGTAAAGATCAATACTAAAAAATAGTATGAAATACTAGTATCAGAGATTAATATTAAAAGATCAACAGTAAAGATCACCCCTAAAAAAGACGATTCAATATCGGAGAACAGTATAAAAGAATAGTATAATAGACTAATCAATGTCTGGACTAATTTTTAGATCTACTTATGCGCAGATTGAAATACTGAAATACTGAAATACTGAAATAGTGATGACGATGCAATATGGTATTTAGGTATGAGATTGGTTGGTTATTCTCCCCCCTCCCCTTCCCTCTATGCTTTTTGGGGGAGGGCGAAGAGTGAGAGAGTGAGAGGGAAAGGAGAGGGGAAAGGAAAGGGAAGGATGAATGTATATTAATGATTGTATAGTCAGCTAGCTAGCAGCTAGATGGACAGATAGATAGATAGATAGATAGATAGATAGATATTAAATTGAATTAAAAGTAATTATATTATTATATAGAAAATTAGCAATCAATGATGTTTGTATCATAGGGATACTAGATATAGTAGTTTGGATAGCTGTGTGTGTGTATGTGGATGTGTATATGTATGTGTATGTATTGGAGAGGAGTATTGATTTGTGGGTTTTGCGCTAAGGGGGGATGAAGGGGAGATTTGAAGTTTGAGGTGAAGATGGAGAGACGGAGATAAATACCTTGAGATTTGAGGTTTGAATCTTGAGTGATTTGGTGGTTGTTTAGTGCTGGTAACGAATGGTGGATTATTTGAGTTGTATTCGAGGTTTGTGGATGTGCATGTGTATGTACACCCAATCATCACGATCGAATATCGCTTGAAAGCTTGGTTGAGGGATTGAGGGATGTTTGCTACGGAGAAGTGGATTAGGTTGATCTTTCTAGGGAATGGAATAGATGGATGGAAGGAAAGAATGTGTTATTCTTATTGCCTCTTCTTCTTCTGAAGAGAATCAATCTCGCTTTTCGTTGGAATGGATGATTAGTTGTATCGAAAGTTATCTTGAGGTTTCGGAGGGAGATTCTTGTTGAGTACATTCGAGTAGCGTGTAGGTTTGGTGAATTTTCAAGGGCAGGTAGGACTTAAATAGATAGTAGGACATCGTCACAATTCTTAGTAACTCTACCGCGTTGAATTCTCGTGATGGTTCGGCAAGAAAGTAAATGATGACTAGGTAGTAGAAAGATATCTTTAAAAATCGGTAATTCGAGGCACCGGAATGCCAAGATCCGTAGATGCGTGAAGATTCGATAGAAATCTATCTATTGAAACCTAAATGAGATGATTTTTGAAGAAAATATAGTACTGCTCCTTTTCTGATGGAAGATTGTCGATTGGTGACGCTGTGGGTGTGGTTGATGGTTTGACTTGACCATCCGCTTCTCATTGCTTTCTCTCGTCATCTCGTCTTTGATCAAAGAATCGGATGAACACGAAGGATTTGATTGACAACTACTAGGTCGTGGAGAAGTAATGGAACATTACCTAGTTTTAATGTTAGCAATAACGATATACTATCCTAGCGCCCTATATAGCTGATGATACTCATGCCCATTATATTTCCAATCCCATGGTGTTCATGCCACCTCTGTCCATTTCTCCATGTATAATACCAGAAGTAGAGGCAAATATTGATTTCAACCAGCTATTTGTAAAGACATTCATATGATTGGTGTGAACGATACTTCCCAAACAAGAGTAAGTACGCGAATGGACATCAGCATGTCATCAATCAACTCGAATCTGCCTTTCCATAGCCATCTCAACCCAGGAGATTAAATATACCAGCTGATGCGGCGAAGCTCTCGTAGAAAACTAATATGTATCTAGCTCATCACATTCTAGAGGCTGTTTCGAGAGTCGCCGATGTGAAGATGTGGACTAGACCAAGGATCCGAATCCGGAAGATTGAAGGTGTTAACTAGATAAGAGCGTGGATTGTACACATGAGGTTTCTGTCATCTTTCGTCATGCTCTGCGCGTTCTCATTTACTGAAAGGTTGACTTTTAGAAATTAGAATGCATCAGAATTAGGCACCGACTTAAAGATATCCAAGTTTGGACCTGCGGGCCTCCTCCTAGTCATTGCGGAGCCAAGGAATATAACTAAATATTAAAGTAATCGGATGACAGGATTATATATAACTTTGCGGACCAATAATTCTAGCCATCGCCCTAGAAGTTAAAGAACGAAGAGCAGGTTAATGATATATAGGATTCAAATTTATTGTCCTTTGATCATGAGCTTCTGTGAATCTGAAGCGAATCCTCGTGCTCTCCTAATTAGGATATCGTATTTTGGACAAATAGTTCTCAGGGTCCTTGCGAGCTTGCAAGCATCGCACTGTCATATTTCTCATACATCCATAGATCCACAACCTATATATTGCTGACTTGATCTGACATGGCAAGTTCCGTTTCCAATCTCAAGATCCATGACATTGATGTAGATTTGAATGCTCCGAATGAAATCAGTTCCTGCAAGGTGACTGACAAGGTTCAGACAATCTGAAAGAGGTTTTCAAGAAAATTGTCGTTTCAAGAATATTGCCAAATCTCTATGGTAAACCTTAATGCCCCATGCCTGGTATTTGATTCCCGAAAAACATCACGGGTGGCTGAACACCAAAAAGTCAATCTCATGTTAATTAATCAATTCCCCCGCATTTGATCGTGTAACATGGGGGATAATGGCGATTGGGAATCATCTTCAATCGCTTGTGGTTTGTGCTTGCGATCTGAGTTGTGCGACACATTTGCAACGAAATTTAGAGGATTATGTCAGGATACTAAACAGATTTGATCCTGTGTTGCATGTACATGAGTTTGATAAATGCTTCGATGGTGACGAATGTTCAGTCATACCTAAATCATTGTACTTGAAATGATTCAAAATAGAAATCAGCAGCGGATGTATACCCCTTATGGGAAATACTTGGCGATGTCAACGTATACGCCCTAGACAATACAGTGCTTACTGCGTGGCTAAACATTTTGCACTGTGTTACCATGAATTTGCGACGTCAGGAACATATGACAATCCTGCGTAAGCGACGGTTGAACTGAAATAAAGGCCAGGCTCATCGATATGATAAAACAATAAAGTTGCTAATTCTCATAAGACAGTAAGTGCTTCCAAGAGCTCTGCTTGACAGCGATCATATACACCATCCAGGAAATTGTCTTTATTTTCTTTGTGATTTGAAAGGTTGAGCTGGACTTCTGTAAATTCTGCATTGTGCTGAGCCTCGGACTATTCGTGGACCTTCAACTGATCTTGTCCCGAATATTAGTGTAGGGAGGAGCAAAGTATATAAAGCTCATACCAGTAATGACAGGCGAGAAAAGTATTTCGGATGATATATCAAGTGATGGCTGGTTACACCCGATGTTTTCTTGTACATCTTTAGCCAATTGTGACTATTGCTTACTGTATTGTGCATTTATTCCAATTAAGCTTATTACTACCGCTAATAAACTCCTAAAGTGTCGATATCATGGCGATTATCAATTCGAACCAGTTCTTAGTTTTGATGGGGCGCCTATCGATAAGATAAATAGATTCTGGCACAAGTACGCGAGCTTTGTAGATCTGAGCCTTGGCCATCAGCCAGACAGATAGCTGGGTGCAAAAACCTGGGTTCAAAGTTCATTCATCTTTGAAACGGTTGGATGGATTTGTGGATATCGTCCTTGGAGTAAACTTCAGGAGGCGATTCAACGTTCGCAAAATGGTCCGAGCCGTTATCATGTGGCTGACACAACCAATGAATTGCGGGGAGGATAACAATATCAATCCGAAGTAAAGTGGTCATATATCCATTCTTAGGTCAACCAAAAATGGGTTGTAATACGGCATAACAATACTCCATGTGTATGACGCACTTCATTGGCTTTTGAGTTGACGTGGTAAATTGATTGGCTGAGTTCAAGGGGCTAGAGAATAAACGTGATAGTATAGCCCGGAAAAATGGAGACAAATACAATCTGATTATTGTATGCGTGTTGCCCTGCATCTCGGATAGATTTCTACATTAAGTAGAAAATACGGTTTGGTAATAATAAGTATACAGCGACAAAAGGAACGTTTGAAGAATCTCGCTACTTATGTTAGTCGGGATTTCAAATGAAAGAGGGAAGTTCCATTCACCAAAACGGTCCGTTGATATCTTACAATTTTCAATTCTCATTGTTTCTCAAAATCCTAAGCTTCTCCCAGTATGAAGTTATAACCTTAAATCAAAAGTTTGGTTCTTGGGTTAGCTCGCTGTAAATCTGATTGGCTAGCTCGTTCATCTTCCACGGAGACGTCAAGGGGTGGTGGACCCTTGCTATGCCTGTCGAGAATGCCTGTTCCATATGCGCCCATAGTTCCCATTTGGAACAGTAATCCCGGTATCTCCAAGACCAGCGCAAGTATGGAGTCCAATACCATGATCTTAAATTCCAAAAAATCTGGCTTATGGATACTTCGCCATCTGGTCATGGTCATATAAGGCGACCGGCCAGTAAATTAATCCAGTGGATCATTTATAGCTTAACTTGGCCACATTTAAACATAAGGTAAATAGTATATGAATCACTGAATCAATTATCTGCGGGATAGTCCATCTCCCATTTTGCTTATAAGCCTAGCCAGCCAGCACACTATCATCGAAATCTTCATATCAAGCAACTGTCAGGACTGGTTAGTTGATCATAAATCCTTGACCGTAACACATGAATGTGTGAGAATTGTGAAAGTGTATGGAGAACCATCTCAATTGACTAGTCATCAACATTCGCTATCCTCTTTCAAAATGGTTGGAGCTTCGACAAAGCAGGTTATAAAGAAGGAGGTCCCTAAACGCTCTCGGGCATTCAGTACAAGAGCTAAGACGGGTTGCAAAACATGCAAGTGAGTCCATATTTCACGTCCTACTTTCTTGATATCGATCAGTTCTGGGTAGGCCGAAATACTTTTTTGATAGCTGGGTTCTCACTTGATGATACATCATCAATGGTAGAGCCGTCTATTCTTTGAAATTTCTTTTGGACAACACCGTTAAATCGAAATTCTGTGCACGAACCTGTCAACTGACATCTTTCTTGTAGAGTTCGCCATGTAAAATGCGACGAAGGGAGACCCGGATGTAGGAAATGTGCTGCAACAGGGCGTCAATGTGATGGCTATGCTCATTGCACGCCTAGTCCAAACCCCAAACCTAGTGCGATTTCGTCTTCAATCGTCCCGAAATCTTCCAGCCGTGCCACATATCAACTGCCTACAATAATTCCCGACTTCTTGTCCCCATCGCTAGCTGTCAGTGATCAGGAACAGCATTCTTTCCACTTTTTCCATACACAAACTGCGCCTCAGCTAAGCGGTTGCTTTGGATCGAAGTTTTGGAATTATTTCGTTCTGCAAGCTTCACATTGTGAGCCGGCTGTACGACATGCAGCTATTGCGCTTGGGTCTTTACATGAGAGGTTTGAGTTGGAAGATAGATTTATCTCCAAGGTAAAGGATGATACTGAGGAGAATTCCTTTGCTGTACGTCAATATGTGAAGGCAATAAATTGTCTGGTGCAACCGAACATATCCAAGCATACATGTAAGTCGGCAAACGTTGCGTTAACAACCTGCATACTATTCATATGCTTCGAGGTAAGTGTCTTCGTAATTTCCGTTGATTTGTTTGAATTTTTGAATCCCAACTTATGATGCATCTGAAGACTTTAAGAGGGCACCACGACTCCGCTCTCGCGCATATCGACGGCGGAGTAAAAATATTTTCGGAGCTACAGGTATCCGGACACTCAACTCCTGTTTCGCATGATCTGCCTGAAGATCATATTCCCGTTCCAATATTCCGTATGTTATTCGGCAGATTAGATACACAAGCCTCGGTTTTAACTTCAAGGGCACGCATAATTGATGGCGAATCTGGCTCTTCACCAAATTCTATCCCGGACAGTTTCCTGAACATTGAACAAGCGCGCGAGGCAATGGAATCAATCTGGACATATAGCGCGAGAAACCTCTTGTCTTGTTCCATGTATAATGGCGTTCCCCTTCCTCTTCCTACCAGCCAGGAAACCAAATTTCAGTTATTGGCTCATCTCGAGAATTGGAACCGAGCGTTTGAATCATTTTCATGCACGTCAACCGAGAGAGGTAATATTGAAATAGTCAGTCCAATGGAAATGAGAGCAAGGGACCTTCTCCGCCTGCACAAAACTATGACCCAAATATTGGTCACGACCTCCACAGCACATTCTACAATGTTTAACGAATCGAGTGAGCTACTTTGGGATGATTTTCAGTTGGAATTCGAGGCGATGGTAAAGTGGGCATCCGATATTATCCACACGCCATCGAATATTCAAATAGGAGGTCGTAAAGCCGCAAGTTTCACACTAGACAATGAAATACTACAGCCCTTGTTCCTAGTAGCCACGAAATGTCGACATAGACGCATAAGAAACAAAGCTATCTTGTTACTAAACCAGGCTGATAGGCAGGAAGGTCTATGGAACAGTTTGTTGACTGCAAAAGTGGCCGAGAGAATTCGAGAAATTGAGGAAAGTGGATTGGGTGAAATGATAGCAATAGTCCCAGAATCAAATCGCCTACGAAACATCGAAATGAAGTTCGAATTTGAAGGCTATAATGGAAGAAGAGCGTGGCTTGGATATAGGACTTTCTCTGCGTATGAGAGCGGAGAATGGATCCAAATTTATGAACGCAACACCCCGCCCGAGACGTTCAGAGCACCGAGCGGGTCGAGAGATTCGTCTTTTCAGGTTCATGATATTCAAAAAAAAATGAAAGAAACAGGGGACACTCCTTCGAATCAGCATGGAGAGTCAGTATCAAATCAGAATCGTCATAAATCTGGCGCAGGATTGGATGTGGTAACATCTCAATATCGATCGTGTTCCTACAGCAGGAATGGATGATCGAATAGCGTAATGGACTAGAGGAAGTATCTAGAGAATGCATAAAGACATCGCCGTTCCAATGTATATCCATTGACCAAAAAAAGGTGGAACTTTGTGAAGACAAGACCAAATCAATCCAGCATATCCTAACATACTCCATATGGAAGTACTGGAAAATCAGATCTTCAAGTGGCTTCCAGTATGGGGTGACTTGCACACCAGAACTCACGGACCCCGGCATTTAGTGTCATTGGCAGACTTGGTGTATCCGAACCACGGTGACATTCGGATGCAGGGCCGCACAGGAGTGTGATAGTACCGCAGCCATACAGATTGAATGATGCCCATTTACTGTATATGGTCTCATACGAAACAATCATGTACCTTATAAATATGAGCTATCAGTAAAAGCTAGTTATAGACGTCTCAACTAATGCTACTCTGACAAGCAAGGGGATACGTACGTACAGGTAACAAGGGTGAAAAATAAGCCTGCATGACTGCTGCTTGCAACGAGACATCTCAGCATATTGTTATGGGACCATCGGATACAGATATTACTTTTCAATTAACCGAATATTATCAACGGCCCTCATTGTTCTAGATCATCCAGTCCCTTTCTAATTTTGTCCAGCAGATGAGGTCGTGTCGCCGAATTTGAATGTATGTTGGAAGGTAAACATTCCGGAGACTGTTGATCATAACATAAGCTTCAATTCGCCAACCCAATATTGAAGATAATAAGACTCAATTGATGATTGATGAATGAATGACAATGATAATGACGAGGGTGATTTACCGGCGTCAAGAGACATCAAGAATCGTTGTCAAGTTATTGCCACGCATCATGTGGTAGTATTATGTAATCATCAACTTGGCTAGTAACCAAATTGGATGCTTTTCTATCAATCCAAGATGTTGAATCGTACAATATCCTTTACTGTTTTCTAGTGTTCCTATACAATTTTATTCATATTTCAATTTCACTGAAAGATTCAACTCTCAAAACTACATGAAATGATGATCGAAGCATCCGAATTACTTGGATATGCAAACAGAGTGATGTCGATCTTAGATTCCGGTCATTTTTTAAAGAACTTCACTAATAATTCATGCCTCAAATACGTTCATGAGCTACCTGTGCCAACCACGAAATCACTTCAGGAACTGCTCAGCCTTAAACATCCGAATTCTAAGAGTTTACACTGATCTTGGAAATCGTGTATCGAGTCCTAACCTGTCACACAATACCTCTGGATATCGCAAACGCACGGGATTGCCATTTTCTTGGCTCGCATATCCTATTATAACCTACGCGAAGGTTTTCGAGGACGAGATGCTATATGTCTCAAATCTATCCTTAGCTATCACTTCTTGGTGGCATAGATACCGAAATGAATTCAGCAGTATGACTGGGCAGTGACCCTCATACTTCTGGAACTTCTTTTGGTTTTTTAGAAGCTGGGATTTTCAGCGCTGAAAATTAGACGTCTGGGGCTTTTATGCTTGATGATTTTGTCCATCTCAAAACGCTACAGCCCATCGCCTATACCAAGATGGTTTGTTCATGGACTGAGAAAGATCGTATAGAAAGACACGACTTCTCCTATCGTACATCACACAGATTATACCTTTGAATTACCGACGTCGATTAATCTACAGTACACGATAGATCAAGTGCAGTGTTTAAGAACTCGTACTGACATGTCGACCATAGTGATGAAGCACCTATATATTGAAACTTTCGACATCAAGGCCATGTCAACCCGATATTTTATTTCCGGGATGCGTGATTGCTCAGCACTCGCTGTAACATCAAAGGGTGCTGGTTGAAAACCATTGGCCATCCGAGTGGGCGGTGGACCACCAACAACCAGAAAGCGACCCCAACAGGATCGCAGAATCTTGAAACCCAAGACATATTAGGGAGTCCAAATTTACTTTTTGTCTAGTGACTTTGAATGTTGAGCCATCAGAAATATGGTTCAGAACACAGCTACTTGAAAAGCTTGGTTTAACCCCCATAACATCTATCCATCGGAATTGGCAGCGCTTAAATCATCTCATACATCATAACATCCGATGAGTTGTTGATCGTCGGATCTCCCAATAACTTTACCTCGAAATCCATTAGGAAAATTGATGGCACACCGACTTGCATTATGCTGGCTGGCCTTGGCCCACCACCCAATTAATAACTTTCGTATGGTTTTGAAACGTCATTTTGAATCCTTCTCATTCCAACACTATTTATTCCTTTGTTGCTTATCTATCAATGATGAATTAGACACATCTCTAACTAAGTTAGACGGAATAATTCTCTGAAAGAAAGATCACGCCTCATTAACAAAGACGTCTCCACAGCAGATGGTGAACCTGACCAGATGGTTGAGAATGAGACAATTTAAGAAAGTAAATCTTTAATTGCTCATCTATAGAGGTTCTCGTTTCTTTTTCAATTGCTTGCTTTTTCTCTATTTTCCTGTCATTCCATCTCATCTTTTTGATTAGCAAAGTTGAATCACCATTTGAATTAATTGGCCTTTTTGAACCTTGCTATTGACATTGTGGTTGGAGCCTCAGGTTGTTCCAATACGAGTCTCCTTTCAAAGGATTGCCGCCACAGCGACGGGATGTGTGACTGAAGATCTGGAAAGTTTCGTGAGAAGAACACCGAAATTATACTTGAAAACCTTATAGCGTCATTATTGAGTTTCTGTCATCGGCAACATCGCGCTGGCGTTGGGTGAGTTTCTCCAGTACGCGAGAACGAATACATTGTTGAAATAGCTTCTCAGTAACGAACAAAGAAATATCCCGTCGGACATCAACATCTATTCTACCTCATTTCTCGAGAGATCAGTAGATCATCAAGTCATCATTGATCGACAACTTCAACGAGGATACCGCATACCTTCACCGCAATAAGGTATGATGGATCGCCGACCACAATATATAACTGTACCCAGCTATCCCTCTCTTCTCAAACATGGAACATCGCATCCCTCACCTCTTTACCCCTTAACCCCACCTCGACGACTCCACCAACGCAGCCTGCTACCTAGCCCACCCATCTCGCCACATCTTCACAAACCCCCGCCTCCCATACCTTACCCATGGATTTGGCGCTGTCACATATGTCACTCTGTTTATCGTCTTGGCGTCACCCGTCGCTGCCGTAAGATTTACTCATGTCCCCTCATGCACGTCATTTACTAATAGCGAACTCTGTAGTCGAAGACGGCCATTACTTCTGTTCTATGCCCACTCCACCCCCCTCCCCACAAACTGCCTCACCCGTATCCCCATCCCATTCCACTGACTCCCTTTCTTCCCTGATCCCCCCCAAAAAGAAAAAGAAACGCCGTCGCCAATCCCGTGGCTGCCGCGCCGAATTTGACTACACAGGCTGGGAACATTACAACCACTGGCGACGGGACATCTCTCTCCTGAAAACCGAATCTCGTTCTCTGAACAACCCACATTTCATCCCTCCATTAAAAATAGGCAAAGATTGTTACCGCGACTGCGATTTTCCCTCGGAATGTCAAACCCTACACTTACGATCGGCAGTAACTCCCAAAACAAGACAAAAAAGCGAGCCGGAGTTAATTTTCCCCATTTCTCCCATCAGTGCCGAGGAACGTCAGCGCATAGATGATGAACGAGAAGATCAACAGTTGATATTTGATATAGCAGCCACTACACCACCAGCCACTCGTGTTCATGGCGAGTTCCATAGTTCCTTAAATCTCATGCCCGATATCTCTTCGCCAGATTTAAGTATGCTCGTTGAGCGCGAACGACGCAAGAGTTTGGAAGCGGAGAAACGCGGACTAGAACACGAGGCGCAATTTATTGTCAGTCCTCTAACAAGTCATACCGCTTTTGCGGATATAAATTATGGCGGCAGTGGATCTACGAGTCTGAAAGGAAAAGAACGTGAAAATGAAAGAAAGGAATCGAAAGATGGTTTGGGAGTCTCGTATCCTCCTGAACTAGATGATCTAGCAGGAGAAGAAGAAACGGAAGAGGACGAACAGGGATATGTGAGGGAATTCATACGGGTGAAGAAACGGAAAAGTATAGCGAAGATTGAGCAGCTCACGGGATTGAGGTTATCAGAGGTGCAGTATGGAAAGATGGTAGGAGAGGTGGTGGATGGAGATTTGGGGGGACCGAGGGTGGGAGAAGGAGAGGGAAGCAAGAGTCGGAGAGCTAGTGTAGAGATTGAAAGTCCACCTAGTAGTCCTTTGAAGATGTTTTATACAGTAGAGGATAGTGATGATGAGGATGATCTTGATGAGGTCACCCCCTGGGATGAACAGAGGAGGTAGCATATTCGATAATGATCCACATTTGTTTGATTCGAGTAATTTGGTGGACCTGCAACTGGGAGGTTCTTTGAGAAAGTGGATATTGCGAATTGCCAGAATGTATAACGTTTAGCATTGGGTTGGTATCCAAAGTACCGCATAATCATTTTGAACATCACATTTACTATTGTAAAGTTGAAGTAATATCCGATCTCATTCAAAATCAATAATAGTACATCGGCCCGAGGTGATTCCACAACAATCCAGAGAAAAGTCGTACTGAATTGTGCCTCATTCATGGATCAACACATGTAGCCTTTTATAATCCTATCTCATAGTCCGATCCATGATAAGTAATCAATTCCATTATGAAACCAAGCAAAAAGTAGATATCCCCAAGACACCATCAAACTCTGAACCCTTAGAAAGAGAAGAAGGAAATAGCGCAAAAAAAAGCGGAGTGCGTAAATGAATCGTAGACGTGTGTGTTTGCGATAATCATGCGGACTCGATAGTCTTCTTCTTCTTCTGTTCTACCTTCAAAAGTAACGCGCGGTTTATGTGTGGTAGCACACCTCCGAAAGCGATAGTTGCGCGAATGAGTGTATCGAGTTCTTCGTCACCGCGAATGGCAAGTTGTAGATGGCGGGGTGTGATACGCTTGACTTTGAGATCCTTGGCAGCGTTCTAAATTGATTAGTGAATGCTTTTTTACGCAATCGTGGGGTATAAATGTAGCTTACTCCTGCGAGCTCAAGTACTTCAGCAGTTAAGTATTCTAAGACCGCTGTAACATAAACTGCTGCCTTTGCTCCCACGCGCATCTTGTTCTGGGTGTTGTTCTTCAAGAAACGCTTGACACGACCGCAAGGAAACTGTATTCAAAGTCTGTCAGCATATAACAAATCTAACAATTAATGCGCAATTCAAATCAAAGAAAGAGGTATTCCGAAATCGAGGTTTTCCTAGGATGAGAAAATTTATCTCGCGTATGCACGTCTTGTTGATATTCGGTGCGCGTCGAAAAGACCTCCTCGAAGAGGCTTTGGACAAATAGTTGATTCATGAACAGGAGTTTGTAGTCATCGAGATTAATGTGTATCGCGATTGTTGGTAATTGTTCCAAGATATTGTTCGCAGATCGAAAGTTGACGCGACTTGGTGGGGTGTAGCTATTGTAAAAATCGTAGTTTCCGTCTCTCTCCGGATCGAACAACAACATTTCATAGTGGCAAAGAAAAAATGAAATACAAAGTTTGCGCAATACTAACCTGAAGACCGGCTTTGCTTGAATGACTTTGTTGCTTCTTGTTTCCATCTGCGCCAACCTTGCCTCCAGCAGATGACTTTCCACCAGAAGATTTTCCTTTTCCGCCGGCCATTGTAAAATATTGAGAATAAACCTAAATATTAAGGTAGAAGTTGATGTATGAGATGTAAGTTTTGATGTTTTTTGAATTATGAGTTCGTATGTTGATGTTTGACAGAAAGAAGGCGCGTTGATTTGAAAAGTGACAGTAATAAGATATAAGGTATGTAGCCGTTCTTTGCTTGATTGGAATCCTTGATGATGACTGGTAGCCGAAGCGAGGCTTGTGTGAATCTGGAAAGATGAGAGTTCAAAGAGGAGAGAAGAAGTGGAAAAGCAACAGCAATACTTGGCTGGGTAGCTTTTAAACTTACTAGAATGATAGGGAATGTGATAATTATCATATATAGATGTATAAATGATAGATGAAGATGGTGATGAAAGAGATATATGGAGATCATGTAGGAACTCTCACTACCATGAGGAACCATGATTTCGCCATATGATGGTTACTTTCATAGCAGCCCCACGTTAATGATGAGAGACTTACCTGTGAAGCCGTGAGATACAAATGAAATAGAAGAAGAGGTCAAGGAGAGTTGTTAGGTATTCATAAAGCTGTCATGGTTTGATGTTGGTCGTTGATTCAACAACAATCTGGGGGAAATCTATGAACCTGAGGATTTGATCACGTGTTAATCTAGCGCACGGATTATTTTTTGGACTTGACCTGGGGTTTATCCGATGACATCCTTACGTCGGAGAACATTCTTGGCCTGGCCTTGACAATTTGGGTTAATCTTATTTATCATAACTGCATTCCCAATTTCCTTCGATGTTGAATTGTTTGAACACTCTTTTCCCCATTTTCATATTCAGCATGCAGCTTGTATCATACCTAGTATGCATACAATATGTAGAATAAGCATCATCTGTACGTCATCCTATGTACTGCAAGGTCCGGTCGTACGAAGGATGGCAAAAACTCACGATATTGGAAATGCAAAGCTAGCAAGTCAATTGTTTTCAATTGCTGGAAACTGTATTGAAATGTTTGTTGCAGCTGGGACGTGATATTGCCCTTTTCGTTATAATTGTTTTATATCTTCCCGTTTCTCAAACCTAAGGTACGGTCTGAATCGAGAATTACATCCTCGTTCGCAAGATTTTTGAAGCAATGCGTTTATCGAATCAGTACGCCCAGTTGTCACTTCAAACTCAACTTATACCTCAAAGTATCCTTTCTCTAAAACGGAAAGCAACGATTGATTTTTCCATCCAAGTTAGACCTCTACCGATGTTTCACCCATCAATCACCCTGGACCTACCATCTCAGGCTCCAACCTCAAGGGATGCTCGTAAATTCCCTAAGAGCCTGTTGTTAGATCTCTACAGAGTAAGAAGGTAACAGTCCTCATACATTTGCCTGATTGGTCCAGTCTTAAGTTGCATAGCTGGCCGTCTGTTTTCTCCCCCATGCCATTCTGGCATGTGTCATGTGGTTGGCAAAATGCTACACTTAAGGGTGGCCACCAGGATAATTTTGTGGTCCACGTGCGACAGGTGGTGGGAGCGATGAGATAAATGTTTACTAAAGAGAAAGAATAATGTTGCTGTTTTGATTCAAGAATCAGAAAGTATTCATGCTCGTCGATTTATCATTCAAATCACGTCTATCGCCTGACACCTTTTTCTTTCCCCAGGAAATAAAATACTGCAATCTACATAGCTTGCTTAAGCAAGCAATTTGATATATAGACCTTTTTATTGAATTATTATTACGGCTGCTCTTATGTGCATTCAGTTCTTGCTTTTCGCCCCCTAGTGTGGGTATCTGCAAAATTCTATCATGAACGAGTCTGAAGCCGGTTCTTTTTAAGTTTAAAGATTATTGATCAGAGAGAAGGGTGGACACGGAAGGATATAGAGAGAACGGTAGATGCTCGTCGGCATGGTTAGAACCTGCCATCCAAAGCTTTTCATTCATATTTCTTGAGACGGTTCCTGCCACGGAGATTTCGTTCTGTTATATCAATATACTATTCACTAGTCAAACGAGTGCCTTTCAATGACGTTGAAGGCCCAGTTTAGCCCTGTTCGGGATAGAGTTTCTCATCCTTTAATCACGGTTGATGATTGGAATGTTTAAATTGCTTCAGATGGTCATTTTACTGATCCTTAGAGCTTTCTATTAAATTCTCATGATTCATAGGTCTTGTATTATAAAGTTTCAAATTTTTCAAATTTTCGTGTCTGCAGATCTACAGAATACTGGATGGAGATACACAAGTGTCTAGTCACAATAGCAGAAAGGTTTGGTAATGCATTGTATTTTTGATTACTGAGTACTAATTCATTCGACCCACTCATTTCTATGTTCGTTATCAATATATTTCAACCACCCTAACCCTCCATCGCATATACCTTACTACACCTTAAACATCCTACTTCTCCACACCTCTTACATCTAATTCTCAACCACCATTTTGTCCCGGGACAAAATCCATGTACACACGGCGTACAAATATTAAATATCCCTTCCTTCCCAGTGACAGTCTCTCCCTCCTCAACAATCTGTTCAAACACAATCCCTGAGCATTTGACACATCTTTCTCTCCCACATTCCTTACAAGCTTGTGTCCACCCAAAAGCTCCATCCCATTCATACGCGATTTCTCTTTCGCCTTTCTCTTCCACTGGTAAGTTCTCTTTCGTTAAGCCTAATTCGATGTCCTCTACCGTCCATGAAGATAGAGATAAATTACTTGGTCGATAATGCGGACTGTCGCCTCTCAGATGATTGACCTGCATATCTGGAGTCCAACTCACGCTCTTCGATCTTTCAACCTCCATACCTAGCTGCCCATTCAACCAACTAGAACTTCTCAATCCAACCGGCTCAGGGTATTCATACAAAGGCCGTAGCGATTTTCCCGATGGCGGTGGACTTCCTGAAAAAAGCGAAGTCGACCGTTTCGAACTTCCAGTAATAGTAAGGGATCTGCGAAAAGGGTGTAAAGATAATGACGCAACAGACGGGGATAATGATTTCTCGTCGCCTTTCAAACTCGCGAGCCGTAAAATTGGATTCGAAACGGATCGAGATCGAGATTGTGATCGGAGATTTTTAGATCGCGCAATAGATGAGGATAGGCTTGAACGCGTACGATAAAATGAATAGGGAGAGGAAAAACAACAATTTTGATCGCCGCAGTGGATACTACGATATGTATCTTCCTCTTCATCATGAAGAAGCTGGGCTTTGGCTTTGGCATTTGCCCGACGGGCTTTAGCAATGGAGCGAGAGTTGAATGTCGAAAGGAGTTTGTTGACGGATTTGTAGGTCTCGTATTCGCCAGGGTGGATTTGAGGGGTACAAGGGGCTGGTGTGCTGGTTGAGGAGGTGGATGAACTGTTTGATGAAATGGGAGCGCGGGCTAGAAATGTGCGTAAAGGGCTTAGAGATACGAGGTTTAGGAGAGAGTGAAAGGATGAGGCGCGATTTTGATCGTGCAGGGAATCGTTTGGGGATTTAGGAGACTGTTGCATGGTGAGAAGAATGAGCGCTGTTCGTGTGTACTAAAAAATTCCATGCTGCTATTGAAATTGAAGAGAAAAAAGCGACACGGGCTGCAAAATCTTTACAGTGCTAGATGAAATGGATAGACTCGGTATGGTAAGAAATCTATCCATGAGCTTCGAAGACTTTACTTTGTATGGTTACAGGTAGAAGAATTTAGTTTCGCTTTGTATCAAAGTGACTAACACAATAGAATACCGATGGAGTATTATGAATCATTCTCGCATATTCACATGCTGTGAATCACAGGAGTGGTAATTTAGTCATCTGGGTTGTTGAAGTATTCGATACATGTAGAATGGAAGTGACATGGAAGTACGGGTCATGTGATTGATTCGAAAGACTCAACCTTCGTACGGTCATCGATAGAACAAAAATAAAAATTAACTCTATCATCTCAAGCACGTGCTACAACGGGTGCCTCGATTATCTTTTAGAGGTGAATAAATATGGCAAGACTTTTTGCTGGAAATGAATATGTCAATATTTATATATGATTGCTTCCAAGTGAAGTTTGTCAAATTTGCGACGATACCTCGAGTTGAAATTTTGTACCTCGATGAATTATCCGCAAGGTATCCAGCCTCATCTATCAATGTGTTCTCTTCGTGAACCGAACAAAAAGGTCGGATTGTATATATGCCCCAACACTGAACGACTTCCACGGCTTGGTCGGATTTACCAAGGATATATCAAATCTTCTGAATAACTTTGTGGTGTCAGTTTGTTGGATTCCCTACTGTCAAAGAAACTTACTTCCACAAGAACCTTCCCCATTTCCATCATGGCTATATTCTTCCCGGAACAAGACCATTTCCCAGATCCAAATACTAAATCGGCTGCGAGAGTCATTTTTCTTAGTTTATCATTGTCGTCACCTTCGAGCCATCTTTCTGGCCCAAACGTGGCTTTCGAATGCGTAATAGTAATCAAACTAAGTGAAACGTCGGTTCCAGCTGGGATACTAAAGCCATTAATAATATCGCCGCCTTCAGGTGCCGTTTTTGGTAGAAGTCCAGCGATTACAGGAAACTTCCGGAGACCTTCCTTGATAACTGGTTGCAAATAAGGAATGGCTCTTGCTTCAGCATCAGTTACCGGGGAGGAGATTTTGCCATTTTTGACGCCCTCAACGATAACAGCTTGCAAGGCCGTGTAGCAAGTTGGAGAAGTTGTAATGTGAAGTAACATGGCTCGAATTGCCATGGCAGTCGTATCCGTACCAGCAATTCTATCCCTGCATTAGTTTTCCAGGTCCAAGAAAATGAAAAGAAGATCGTCGAGACAAACACTTGAAGCAATGTCTCGGGATTAGCTTCTTCTTGAGTGAGTCCGTGGGCAATGAAAGAACCAAGCATATCATTCTGGACCTCTTTTGATTCTCCAAATCGCTTCGTAACAATATCTTTCGCAACTCTGTTACTTGTTAGCCTTTTCTCCTCATGGAAGTGTAACAACCATACTGAATCATTTTTCCAAAACCGAGCTTATCTTTTTCTGTTGGTAGAAATGGTTTGAAAATAAAACTTCGTGATAGAGTTAACAACCACGGCAAGACTCCTGCAACTACAGCAGCCGGTAGTAATTGTTCAACGGTCTTGATGTAATCATACATATCGTCATCTTGAGTAATACATCCAAAATGCGTCCCAAAAGCCACATCTGTAATTGCATCCAATGTGAAGTATTGAATCTTCTTAGCAAAGTCAAAAGGTCGGAAATTGGTTGGCGTTGAAAGATATTTTCGCTCAATCAAATTAATGAATGCATTGAGTTGCCTATCAATTGATTGCTCAAGGTTTTCAACATCTTTGCCCGAATACTAATCAAGGGAATCAACAAAACCCCCATAGCTACGCTTTTCGAAATGAATAACCTACACCTGCAGCAGTCTTCACTTTCAGGTCGGCATGAATTCTCTCATCTGTGGTCGATAACATAGTATCTTGATCAGGATTGAAAGCGAAAGAACTATAAAATTTCGATCGACGATATCCTAACTTTGCAGTACCCATACGTCGAATGACATCAGGATCACTGCAAATAAGATCGTTTGGTCCAATACGTGCCAATGAACCTTCCAGACTGAATAAGCATGGTGAATTTCGAGTCAAATCAAGGTATGCTAACCATATGCTTCGCACACATCATCAACGCTTCTGGCATTCTGGCAGATAATGCTGATTTTAGCTTCCATAAATTTGAGAATGGTGCCAATCGTGGTCCAGGAATATGGCGAAGGCGAGACCATACGAGATATCGATTGACTATGAGCGCTGTTGTGAGAAATACCGTCAGGATCCCGTAAAACGGTATTCGATTGAGTAAAATTCCGAGATTCAGAATGTAGTAAGACATTTTTTCAACGAGGCTTCAACAAGGAAATCGTCATGTAGTTTGGAAGAATCGTGAGGATATATAGCCACAACAGCGACACACTATAAAATGGGCGTGTCAGACGCGGTTATCAATAAGGTTAGCATCTCCACCAAATAAGCAACATGCACTCCATGTAATGCCCTAACTAGATCGATTCTAACGTGCATGATATATATGCCTGTCATCTCTTGGTACAAAGTCGAATTGAACACCTGACCGAGGTAATGGTATATGGTGGTGAAGATAAGAACGAGAACAGTCCGTTGTTGCAGGTTCAAAAAATCAAGGCAACCTTGTACCTATCACGTGATATGAGTCAAATCTGTTTGCTTGCTCGTTCTCTTCTCGCTCACGCCTCACGATCGATATCTCACATATGAATCCAAAAACTGCGGTTTGTTTCTAATATATAATATATAAATTAAGGTATAAGTTCTATTCTATCTAAAAATGCAACGCTTCTACCAGGGTATTGATACCAACGACGCCATCAAAATGCAACGATGCGAAATCATCTCATGAAAAATAATCATAGACAAGTATACTTCATATTAGTCATTCCATCCAAAATATCAGTGTATCCATCATCATAATACATTGCATTACACCACCTGTTCTGGTTTCTCCTCTTCAATCGAAGGTGCTGCAGTGGTAAATGCAGTGCCGGTCTCCTCGTCGACTGGCTGATTCTTAGGTACACCGAAATCGGTTGGAGCATGACGAGACATCTTTCTCAATCTTTCACCATACTTGTAGAACAAGAAAGGAATTGGTAAAAATGCGATAGCCAAGAAACCCAGCAAACTACCAGCCCATTGTACACCAAGATTGTGGAACATTGCTGTGGCAAACAATGGGAATCCAGCACCGAAGAAAGATCGAAGGAAGGTATTGGCAGCGATAGCACTGGCAGCGACAAACAAATATGAATCGATGAGGTAGTTCAAAGCTTGTAAGAAGATGGTCATAATACCGGCTCCAGTCAATATACCACTGACAGTTGGAGCGGCCCAGTTGATGGATGGATAGTTTCCTGTCCATGCAAACCAGAATAGACCACAAGGGAATAGACAAGCACCAACCATCATTGGAACAAGTCTCTCCTCTGGAACTGGAATACCACCGTTCTCCTTGAGTTTGCGATTGTATCTTGGCTCGAAGGCAATGACGATACCACAACCGAAGAGAACACCAATGATCATTCCCAAATATGGTAGTGTTGCAACTGCTGGGTCAATTCCACGGTATTCGGCGAACACAATAGGGTAGGCTTCCAAGAAAAGATACAAGATACCATAGATAAAAGCGGTATAGATGGTGATGAGGAATACGATTGGCTCTCCGAAGAGAAGCTTGAATGGGAGGAACAAGTGCTTTCTGATAAGATCATCAAAGCCGATGATCTCTTCTTCACTGATATGGTGAATGGCGAAGTTACCAGTCTCCTTTCGAATCTTTCCTGCTCGGCTTTGGAGGAGTGTCTTGGCATATGTTTCCTCGAGGAACAAGATGTCGAGAATGAAAGCGAGAGCACCCATGATACCAGTGATGTATTCGGTCCATCTCCAACCAAGGTGAGACACGGTGATGAATGCTCCAACGATAGGCGAGATGAAGGGGCCGATAAACACCAATGCTGAGAAAGCAGCAATAGCAATACCTCGAGTCTCATTTCCAAACATATCAGCGAAAGCGCCACCGACGACAGCCAAAGGACAAGAAGCGAAGACACCTGCGAAGAATCGACATAGCATCAATGTTTGGAAGTCCTTGGCAGTTGCCGCTGCAAACATAAAGCAGGTGAAAACAAAGCATGCTAAAGTTACGGGTTTCTTTCGACCATAGAGTTCAGATATTGGACCGAAGAACAATGGACCTGTAAGATGTTCATCAGCCATGATGTTCAAGGTACAAATCAAGGGGATAAACATACCAGTTGCAAAACCACAGATATATAAAGTCAAACCAAGAATAGACACAACCTCACTGACACCAAATTCGTAGGCAACTGGTGCCACAGCTGCTGAGTATACAGATGAACCCCATGATGCGATGAGAGTATCAAATCCAAGAACTACAGCAGTTCTCATCTTCCTTCCAAAAGTCCATGACTTTGCATTGGCAGGGTCATTTTCATCTGTTAGTTCGACGAGATAGTTGCTCTGTTCACCAATAAGATGAGGTGGTAATCCTCTATCTTTTCCTAATCGATATGATTTATGGGTCGTTGAGATAACGATCGGTTCATCGGGGCGGGGTGCTAAGTCGAACATATTGCACGCAAAAGATCCAAAATCTTATGGAGAATTCAAACTGAGAGACGATCACAATCTTTGAGATGGATGAAGAATAAGATCCATGGTGCGAGACATCCTCCTTATTATGTTATTATTTGGTACCCTTCACTACTGAATAATTTCCGGGTAGGATGAAAGTTCTAGCGATTAGTATGATGTAATCCACATAAAATCCACAAAACTAATGACCCACTGCGGCCGTATCATCAAGAAATGATCAGTTAACCTCGGCAAGTTTAAAGGGCTTTCTATCTTTTTCTCATAGATTCAAATGTTTACCGCCAGACAACCAACTGAATGGGAGGAAAATTTGTGATTTTGGGGGCTCAAGATCATTCTTCGGCTGTTCTAGATCGACAATGCCTGTGACGCACGGAATGCGGGACTGATAACTATGCGTTTCTAGTATGATAACCAAGGTTCACTAGAGGATATACGCTTTGCCAAGATAAAAACTTTATTTATAATTTTGTTTTAAAGGATTTTTCAAAAGGATCAGTAGGACCCGAAACTGGAAGAAAGTTCTTTCGGTGTGGTGTGATTGACTCAGTAGTTGAGGAAATTCCACGCACCACCAAGAATGAGCCGAGGTACAACTATCAATATATTGTTCATTTAGGGGCAAATTTCTCGTTTTCCCTACATTGTACCTAGGTACATTCATTGTACACGTAATTTGATTCTACATTTTCATTTTTGCATTTCAAACCAAAAGCAAAGTAAACTCTACACATATTGCATAAACAATTTCATATATTGAAAGTAGATTGATTTTGATGTATTTTCTTTATCATTGATCTGTTCGTAGCTTCTTCGAGTCTAGATAGGTTTTCAACTTGGGAAGCACCTATCCGCTCATCAGCCGATCCGCTACATATAAACTCCGACACTAAAAAGCTTGAGCCCCTCAAAATGCGAAACCAAATCAATCATCAGTACCATGACGCCCAAACTTTCTAAGATGTCAGACCTGCCATCAGATAACAAGAGAAATACCCGAAATCAGCATAAGCTGTCAAATCCATGCAAAAAGCAATTCCTATGCTTATCTGCCAGCGATGCTGATTGATCTGCTTCTCTAATCAGTTGATCATCTCGATAGATCCAGTTTTCCTACACCCCCATCGGCATTGCTGAATCATTCGTGTGTTCGGCGAATAAAGTTGTGGTTAATTGCAGCGGAATTGACAACGATTGACCCATTGGAAATCGCCAACATCGGCATGAATCCAGCAACCATCATACGCACTGGTACATCTACCCGCATAGCAGAAATCAGGGAAGGCGGTAAGACGTTCGTTGTTATGTGCCATGTGACCGACAATCTTATATGGAAGTTGACTGGCCATATTAATGTTTTGGTCCGAATACATGCCTCCAATTTGACGGCAAGAACTGTCGAAAAGGTAAACCCAATCATCCATGGCTCCCGCAGCGAGTCTTGAACGTGTGACTGTGACAGCTATGGTGCAGTAGCCAGCATCGGCATGATGGCAAAGATCTCCTCGACGACCGATTGTTCCATCGCGAGTGTCAATGATTTCTCCATCACGAGTTTCAATTGGTCCGTCAAGAGCCTTAACATCAACTGATGCTCCATCGCTATCCTCAATTGTGTTGTCTCGGCGGGCATTCATGTTGTTACATCGGAATACACAAACATTTTGCCACTGGTCTTTTCCATTACCGATAGGGACTCTGTACCAGCAAGGATCATTTGATCCCCAACATCTACCAGCATAGCAAATGCTGGGGTTGGTTGCAATGCGTCCGAAGCTATTCTTTGAACCATCGCCGTCTGAGAGTGTTCCAATAATCTTATATGGAAGACGGCTGGCCATGTCGATATTGAAACCCGATTCCATGAATCCATATCTATTACAGTAACTGTCGAAAAGGTAAATGAACTCAGGTTGTTCATCGGCGATCCTCGATGGAGTTACAGTGATACCGATGGTGCAGTAGTTTTCGGGAGCCATGTGGCATGTAAATCCAGGATCGGCGCGAGGTGCAAGGGAAACTGCCTTGAAGACAATTGGGGTCGCGTTGACGATTGGGACAGTGACTGAGAGGAGTGGGAGAAGTCCAATCATGTTTGGCATGATGCGGGTTGGATTAAGAAAGAGCATGTTGAAGTTGGGTAGTAGGTTTTAGGGTTTCGATTGTGATCTGAGCTGAAGTAGTGTCAGTTCTTTGCTCCTCAAAAGAAGTTTTTTTCCACTTACTGTAGATGTGAGGGTGTATCGAGGTAAAAAAGAGTTAGAGAAAGGGTCAGACGTGGTGCTTTTTTGCGCGAAGAGTCTAAGGGTTTGTTCTAATGTTGTGTTGATAGAAAGTAAAATTGTATGTGGGAGAGAGCTCAACCATTTATGGTGATTGAAGAGCTTGAGATACCAGGCTGTACCGTACCGATGAATCTTTCATGAGAGTACTGCGCCAAATACCTCGAAAACATAGTATGGTTTAAGCCAATACGGCTTCAGAGAGATAACTGCGCCTTTCATCTCGAAAAGGTAATTTGATTCCAAGCGAGCGCCGCTTTGATGAGCCTCTCTTCTATGAGGTCTTCATATTCTTGAAGCAACTTGAGGAAATTAGTTCGAGTGAATATTAAAAATTTGCTTCACCTACAAAGTTATACATGGCAGTCATGTAGTTGAGAGAATCTTGATAAGCCAAAAAAGAAGAAAAGCCGTATTAGGTTAGTAAGCTATCTTCATTTACAAAGGTGAAAGTGTAGTCACAGATATACACCATATCTTGGATTCAATTTGAGATATGTATACCCCAAGCATGTTAACCACAAGTCAAGGATTTGCTTTAGAAGATGTGAATCTCCGCTACTCTTCTAATACCTCCAAATTGTATTCATATCCTTTGCCTTGCAATGACAGGATGGATATGGGCTGTGAAAGCTTGCTTTCTTAGCCCTTGAATGTACAATGCGAATCTGAACTCCACTGTGTCATCCATTGTTTTTTACCTCGTATCTCTAGTCCCATACCTTCGGTCAACAAAAGGGCTGTATGTTGGTACTTTCATTAACGTGTCTAAAGCTAGAGCACTCTACCCTTCAACCCATACTGATTCTTGCTTGAGCATTTCTCACTTCGCCTACCTACGTGGGCTTTGTGCCTATGCTGTGCCTTAGCATCGCTTTCCGCTTGCTTGGGCGTCTAAATCTAAATAACACTATTGGACGATCTACCTACTGAAAACCCTCTCGTTTCGAGGCTTAGATCTCTTAGTTGGAAGCACAAAACGCTCTCAAAAGACTCAAACATTTCGATCCCTAGAAGGAAGTCGGATGAACAGTCTTGGCGGTCATCCAGTCGTGTCAAAACTATTTTTGATATATTCACTATCAGATCCCAGGGCTTTTCTCATAGCGCTCTTGCCAATGATAGGGCTGATGTATTCACTCTCGACTCTCGATTCCATGTAAGATCATTGGTTTCGGATGTTTTTTTTTCGGCGGCCGACGCGAGAGAAGCCAACACGTCTCTACTTAACTTTTTCAGTCTCGGTCTCGGTCTCAAGAAATCATGCATGGTGACTAACAGTTTTTCTATTTTCAATTGGGTCACAATTGCCAAGAGCAACAGTTTGTGTTTTGCAAATGTAAGCTGCCAAGTATTGTTTTATAATCAACATCACGCTTGTTTTTCTGGCAAAATGTGGCGCATGCGGCATAGAAAGTTTCGACTGTCCGTTTTTGAGTGATGTGCGGGATATCCAAAATTTTCCAATGTGTAATGAGAGAAGATAAAATGGTCTCTTTATATCGAATAGTTATTGATTCTTAGCTAGGTTGTTTTTTCGATTATCCATCATATCGCCCTGAACTGGGGGACAACGTCGCTGTATATCTTTCACTGATACAAGGTCTGAGGGTTAAGTGACTCTGAGGCAGAAAATATCGTTCAAGTTACATGCCAAGCAATATCCAAAGTATTACATTCCTCAACACGCCCACCATTAAAACGCGTGAAACAATTCACAACAGAGATCTTTGGAATGTAGGGAAGAACGTGTCAATATGTGCCGGGCTTCACAAAAGAAGGAGCAAATAATGCTCAATGTTTCTCGCTCCAGATTTCCGAAGGCATCCTTGGTTTCTTCACTTCGACTTTCAATAAGATTTTTAGTTGATAATTTTCGTAGCGCATCGATTCGCCCTATTCATGACCACTGATATCTAATGAAAGAACGATTTCTGGAGGCCAGATATATTCAAGTGGGTATCTTATGTCAAGATTGATATTGCTCATAACCGCCCAACCCCAACAACAAATCTATGCCGAAGAGGTCAGAGGTCCTAGAATTTAGGACATAAATACTCGCACATTTCCAATAACAAGAAGAGAAAACAAAAACCATTAGCTCGACTTTTTGTGGCCATTCAGAAACTACAACAGTAATCCGCAAAGAAAAGACATAGTCCTACTATTCGATTCTAATATCAAAGCGTACGCTCATTTCTCTTTCACAATACTCACAGCTAATCGGGAACTAGAATTTATACCCACAATCAAATCATTCAAAATGCAATTCCTAAACACTACTTCAAGCTCCCTCAGAATTATCTTTGCTATTGCTCTCTTTGTCCTTTCAGCACCCACAATCGCAGTACCAATACCACTTTCTCATACCGTCAGCTATCCTGTTTCTGGTGCCCATGAATCACTCTCTGATGAGTTGCCACATACAGAGCTACAGTAGATAAATCGACTTGCTCTTGAAATCTTAGGATTTGCACCAGATCTCTTTGTTGAGGATTTTCTTTTACGAAAAGAAGTCTAATGCTCAGGATATGGCCTAGACCATTCCCCTGCAAGTGGAGAATGTAAAAACATATTTTGGTACCAACATTGTGGAAAGAGGGGTTATTCGCAGGGCCAAGCGAGCGACCGAATAGTGTAACACGAGCGAACATGGCCTTGATCGCGGCAGTGGCAAACGATCCTTGGCCAGACCTTGACAGAGGCCCTTCACTTTACATAAATTCCGGCGTCACGAGGCAAGAAGAGTAGTGAAAACAAGGGACGTCGGGTTTACATTTAGAAACGCATGGCTTTAGAGTGCGGGGAAATAATGTTGGAATGGGATATGACCCAAGACCCGGGGCTCTCGAAGCGAGGTCAGATTTGTGGTTGGTGGTACCAAAGTGGAGGATTCGCACGATGTCAAACGTACGTACTGTTGGATCGCGCTTGGACTTTGTGGTGGCTTGAGATGCGTCTATTGTGCTTTAAATAACATTTAGCCGCCTTCATTGAGTAAAGGATAATTACCTAGGGTATATACGATTAGCTAGTGTTTGCTTGTGATCTAGATCTTTGTGTTGCAGTCTTGTTCGTGCAGTGGTGTTATTAAATGCTGGTGTGTGTTTAACGAATTTGATGTCGAAGTGCCTAGCACGGTCATGTGATGACTTTCGCGGCCGATAAACGCACGACTTGAAGATTATTAGAATGATTTTTATTCTTCACAACATCTAGCAGTCTTTTAATTCTACTGAGACTACGAAGTGTGGGTACCTCAATCATTCTTCTCTTACAGAGGCCTCGCCCTTCCTTATTCACCAATCAGAAAAAACTCTCTTGTCATCTACAGCCTCATTTTCCCCTTGTCCGGAGGCCTCGCGATGATTTCAACATTTTCATTCGTTAATGAAGCAGCCACAAGGTCATACTAGGTAGCAATATCTATCATTAGTCGTCTAGATCTATGTGCGCAGCCACCTCCAAAATTAAACCGCACTTGTTCGTCGCAGGGCCTCCGTTTGAATTAAAATAAGATTCGCGATTGCTCCTTTTCATTTTATTCATCAAAACTTTATCACAACACAATTCATTTGAAATTGTATTCATTAAATAAGGGACATCTAGTCCTCTAAACTGAGATCTGACAGCATTTTGCTGCAAGATCTCAGATCTAATTTTGACGAGCGGAGACGTGGATCTCCGCATAGCAACTTATCTCGAGTTATGATGATTGGCAATTAGGTATGTGAGCTGGTGCGAATGATGAAACCCTTTTGTTCATTCAATTATAGGTAGGAACGATGACTTCTACGACAACCCTCTAGACTTCACACACTTGAATTGGGATAATTTTGAACAATTCGACAATGATCCATGTTCAGAATTTCTCAATTTCTTCAACGATGAGCCGAGCTCGGAATCACACCAAGATTCTTACAACATCCCACCCGTGATTGCCGATGCCTCACCGTTTATATTCCCTTTCGAAACACTTCCAAATGCGCCCATCAATGATCACCATGATATGGGCTCTGATTTTAGTCGCCCACGTGATGAGCCTTGTTACGCGCAATCACATGCTAGAACTCCTGCCTTGGACAACAGTGCCTACAACCAAACCGATGTCACCTCGAATAGCTATCCTTCTCTTTCGGCAAATGTTTCTTCCGGCAGCTCTCCACAAGAGAGTTCAGGAAAGAAGACTACCAAAGATGCAAAGCACTTTTGCACTATTTGTCAGAAGGGTTGCCATACAAAAGCTATTCTCAGGTAAGCTCTGATGACAGATTTTCTCATTATTTGGTTAAATTCTACACTACACGAAAGAACCCCCCCCCTTTCACAAAAAGTGGCGTAACAAGATTCACGTTCGAAATGATCGTCGCTTTACATTTTCTCGAGAGTTTGAGACCAACTTTAGACATATTGATGTACAATATAGAATTTCCCCCTTGTCAAGTTTGCTCCAGAGTATTGGAGAAATAATCCGAGGCAGCATGTAATTTATTCAAGCTTTAGTACTAACTATTAATACAAGGCGACATCTCAAGATCCACGACCCGAATCTCAAATGTGATTTTCCTGGCTGCTTACAAAAGCCATTCGCAGAAAACAGAGACCTCGAACGACATCGTGCATCTCATGGCATTATTGGTTCTGTGAAATTCTATAATAGGTATACTAGGCAACTAAATTGAAATCAGGATCAGGCCATTAGACCTACTCCGCCACTAAACCTAGAATTAGACCAGGT
>PQXN01000320.1:0-39532 GCA_004786275.1 Botryotinia convoluta
TTAAAAATTAATAACAATTCCAATCTATAAGATAAAGAGCTAGCAATTTAATTGATAAATGACAAGATATAGTACTATCTAAAAACATAATAAAATCTTCAGATTTTGAATTTCGATGGAACTCGTAGTGTTCGCTCTCTATTAGATCGCAATATGATCTCCTCTTCCTTTTCCTTCGAATTATTAGCCTTTACAATATCAAAGAACTCTATAGTCTTTGTTGATATTAGATTTATAGTAGAAGAAGCTTTAGAGAACTTTTTATCTTTTTTGATTAGAAATTTTGTTGATTTTAGAGTCTTTTTAATCTCTTTTTTCGCATCACATACAATCTAATAATCAATCTCCCTCTACAATACCCTCTCTTTCATCTCAATTTCCTTTTGTTCCTTTTCAGCTTTCTTTTTAGTTTTTATCTGAAGCTTAGTTTTTTTTTTTTGCTCCTCTTTAAATACTTTATCTTCTTAATATGCTTTAGTTTTAATAATAGTAGAAAGTGATTATAAAAACGCATTATTCTTCTCCTCTCCAATGAGATTTAAATACTTTGAATAAGCTCTTTTCCTTTTTTTAAGTTTTAGAGTCTCTTCTAAATCTTTAGATTTATACCCCTGTATAACAGTTTTAGTTTTTAATATAGTTGTGGCTTTGAAAAGCTTTAAAATGATCTCATAAATAAAAGCGCAACAAAATTCTAATTTCATTCTACACATCGCTTTTAATGTATATAATATAGCAAGAACATCCCTACAAGTTTTAAATGATGTAGGTAGCATAGAAAAAGCTTCCGAAGCAATACAGTCAATCGTAAGACTTTTATTTATAGAATATATACCCGTTTTTTCGAAGGATTGTAAGATATTATACCTCGTACAAATAAACTCCCAAGCCTTTTTAAATATACCCCAAAACATACGCTTTGTTATATCAACAATCCCTTTGCTATTGTGTATCAAATCATTCAATAATATATTGTAATTTGTCGAAAGGGTATCGAAGGTTTTAATATTGAGAGGCTGTAGTTGATGTGTAGAATAAAGAGGAAGAATTAAGATAATAATCTTTAATTCATTACATTTTGAAAGGAATTTTATATTGATATGACTAGAATGACTATCGACAATAAGTAAATGATATCTTTCACCTGCTTTTCGATATATAACAAAATCGAATACATTTATAAGCCAATATAGGCCAAAAGCATTCAACAACCATCTATTGTTTGAGGCTCCAAAATAGACTTTATCCTTCTTCTCTATATTCTGAACTTATGTATCTTATAGATCCCCTAAATCTCTTTTATAAATAAGAGTGGAAGGGAGAGCTGTTCTATCAGCGTATATAGTTACCAATAGAGTAATAAAATCTTTTAATCCATCTTATTTAGTTTTTGTTACTCTGTCTTTATTATAAACGCTAGCATTCATTATCCTTTTTATAGTTCTCCTTATATTAATTATAAAACCCTTTTTATTCCAATTGTATATATCTTTTGGCTGTATATTGTATTTTATGGTTACTTTTATCAACTAAATTAAAAAAAAAAGGGTATTAGCAAGAGTGTTTTAGATAATAAAGATTAATAACAATAGAAAATAGCTCAAACCAGATTATAAAAGTAATCAAATATAGTAACATTATTGGCTTTTATATGTAAATTATTAATACAATGGAGATATCGACTTTTAAGATGTGTTGAATGGTTTTTGATAAAATTGCTAATCCAGTTCTTTTTTATCTCTCTGCTTAAAATCTCTTCTGCAAGGTTTTTGATTATGCGGTTTGTAGGAGAGATAAATCTTTGTGTCAGCTTGTTGATTTAATCAATTAAAATCTTCTCTTGATTATTAGAAAACGCTTGTTTTGTATCAGAGAGGAATTGTTTTTTCAAGGTGGTTTTACTTCTATACTACCGGGAGAGTGTAGATCGATCAATTTTAAAGAAATTAGTTGTTTAGGTGTATTTAGGGGTTTGAATCTTTTTTAAATAATCTAATGCAAATTTTATACAAGCCTCTAAAGGCATATCATTAATGTTTGAAGTTATAACATTGATATTTTCAAAGTCGTGTATGTAGTAGGGATGTGCATATAGTGGGGAAATCGGTTATATGTCCGTGCTAATTATTTCTTGATTTATGATTGCGAAAGTAAAGTAATCATGAAACTTTCAATTATAAAGTCCGAATTCAGAAATCTCAATTTAGGACCAATACGGTATTTCCGGATACGTATGTAGGAAATGAGAATGTAAATGAGATAGATATCGAAAGTTGTAAGACACGGGGACGAGCCGAGAAGGCGCAGGGGAGTTACCAGTAGTAGTGGAGAGTAGTAAAGTGGCTTTGAAAGGAAACTATTGAGTAAACCATTCAGCTTATTTGTTGATATCTACAAGAAGATTTTATTTCGGGAGTTGACTCATTGAACTCTGTAGGATTAATTGATCTATGTCAATTAAAACTTCTCGCCATTATGGCTCTCTTCGAATGTTTATTAAAGCTGTCACAAGTCAGGTCACCAAGATGCAACTATTTTCTACCCTCTAAGATCTATCAGATCTACTAGTTAAAAGATAATTCCCACCAGCATGCACCTGTCTCACACGTGCGCCATTCGCCGTGCTGATATTTTGTTGCGCCAAACTATGCAGTGTCCTAACCATTAAAAGAAGATATCAATAAATAAATCCATGCTATCCTCACTTTCTTTTTAGTGGTTTACGTTGAATAAATGGGTCCGCCGGTGCCTTTCTACGCGGTGGAGGTGGTAAATTAGATTTCGGTGTGCGCGCCGCGGCAGCAGCAGCTTTATTTGCCTGCTGTGCTTGAAGTGCAGCTTCCAGATCTAATTTTTGAGGTTCGACTGGTCCTCGATTGAGCATGGCAGAAGCTGGTGGTGCAGGATCTGCTTCTAACGTTGGAGTCTATGAGAGTCAATAAATATAAATATGTTGGCACAAACCACGACTAGTACTAAACCAGTCTTTCGGTTGACTTACCTTCTTCTTCTTTTTGATTGTAATGTTATCTGGGTGAAGTTCTTGCTCCCTAGGTCTCTTCCTCTGCTCACCCGTCTCAACATTGTTTGGTGTATTCCTGCCATCGACCGATGTCGTGCTACTACTACCTGATACCGATTCTCGAGAACTTCGGTTTTGCGGTGCATCCGTCATGTCGATATCGCTGTCGCTCTTCTCAGATGGACGCCTAGAGTGATTGCCATTCATGTCTGAGGATATCTTCGAATAGTCTATCGCTGGTGCATCCTTTGATGTCGGCTTCGATAACAATCCCATGATATCACCACTTGTGTATCTCTCACGGCCTTTGGCATCCTGAATAAGCCTATTCCAGAATTCACCTTGTTCCAATGCTCGAGAGTCTCCTAGAACCCACAATGAAGATTTGGCTCTGGTAAGACCTACATTCATACGTCTGATATCGTTCAAAAATCCAATACCCCCTGCAGCCTTAGCACGAACACAAGAAAATATGATGATCTCTCGCTCTCGACCTTGAAACGCATCGGTCGTATTGAATTCA
Source organism: Botryotinia convoluta (assembly GCA_004786275.1). NCBI lineage: Eukaryota > Fungi > Ascomycota > Leotiomycetes > Helotiales > Sclerotiniaceae > Botryotinia > Botryotinia convoluta. The sequence continues at coordinate 3,546 of PQXN01000320.1, forward strand.
ATCTCTTCAAAGATTTCGTCTCCAAATTTTGCACCAAAACGTCGTTTGAGCTCATTTAATTGAGCTTTATAGGTAGTTATGATACCGATTTTACCTTTGAAATCATAGGATCTGTAATCTGTCTTAAGTCGTTGATAAAGCTGAATAGCAGCATTTAACTCAGGAATGTTGATGAGGGAATGGCCTCTAGCCTCTTTGCTTTGAACACCCACAACATCAAAGAATCGATAAGGTCCGAGAATCGAACTTGCGTGCCATGGCTGAACCCGTAATTGTGCCATTCCATCACCATCAATAAGACGACTGTTGTAAAATTGTTGACTTGGGAATCGACTGATCTCAGGATGCATACGATATTGAGTATCGAGTAAGTGAACATCATTTGGATGATTTCGCTGCATGCGGACGAAGAGACTCTGTTCATAGCCATAACTCTTTGCCAATCGTGAGAGAACTGTTGGAGGCAATTGTTCAGGATCTCCGACTAAGATACATTTCGTGGCACCGTATTTGAGAGGTATCAGAGCGCTGAGTTCGATACACTGAGCAGCTTCATCAATAATGACTGTTTCGAACTCGACATTGACATTTCTTAGAAAATCGTGTCCAGATCCACTGAGCGTGGCACAAAGAACATGGGCGCCATCGATAATCTCCTGAGTGAAATGGCGTCTACTGATCTCATTTTGTCGCACTTTGTTGTCGCTTTCTTTATCTTCATCGATTTTGTTGCCTATGTGGGCTTGCTTTCGCTTAAGCTCATCAAATTCCCTTTGCAGTTTGAGTTCCGAAGTTTTGTCACCTGCAGCACGGCATTTTTCCATCTCAGGTCTTAAAACACTGAGCCTCTCTTTGATAAGCCCTGCATCTCTGTGAAGCATCTCCCGATCATTCAATTGACCTTTCTTAGATTCTTGATCCCCCTCGAGCTTGATCCTCACCAATTCGTCAAGTGTCACATCTTTAACACTAGAATTGATCGCATCACTTCGCCCGACACGAATTACGTTAATCTTTTGATGCGAGCCGCTGAGAGGCAAAATTCCCTCCTTCAACCGGAGGACCAATTCATCAACGGCAGCGTTACTGGGAGCGCAGATAAGTAGCTTTTTCTTTGGTGCTTGTGCTTGTGCTTGAGCGCCCGCACTGCGATTTTGGCCTTGCGGTCTGAAGCCCACTTGCTGTGCTTGCTGCTGAAGCACCTGAGATAGCAAGGCGCCTACCATGGCGATGATCGTTTTCGTCTTTCCCGAACCCGGAGGACTAGTACTGTTAGAGCAATATCATTTGAAGTAGAACAAAATTCAATACATACCCTTGAATCAATGTAAACCCATCATTGTCATTGGCGGACAAAATCGCTTTGGCTTGCCCATTATTAAGTTTATACCTGGTCGACATCGAAGCGACCTTTTCATCGGAATATTTCTGTAAAGGAGAAGGCTTCGCCTCCAGAATTTCAGTGCACAAGTCGTAGTATTCAAGACTGCTCAAGGCTGCAAACTCTCGCAAAGTTGTCGTCATATCGGTGATTTTGAGAGTATATAACTTGCCGTTGGGCACGAAACAATTCAAGAGCTCAGGGCTAATGTCTCTGCTGACTCTGTAAGTGACTTCCACTGCATCGCGCTTGCGGGTTGTCCTGAAAACGCGGGCTAGACAATGTGGCGCTTGCTTGTCTTGAAGTGGATTCGAGCTTTTGGAAAGGAGTACAATATCTTGTTGGTACACCATGAGGTCCCTTTGATTGGAAATTGACATAGTTGTACTAACTTCCATGAATTTATCAACAGACAAACGATTCAAAACCTTTATCTCAATGGGCTTGAATTGATTCTCTTCTTTGGCTGTCAGTAAAGAGCGCCAAACTTCCGATATGAGCAACGGCTTGAATGTCTCTTTATAGAGACCGAGGTCGAGGAAGCTGCTTGCAATCTTTTTGCAAACATTATTGCTTGGGGGATCCTCGCCCTCATGAAAGATATCCCAATTGAGAAGCTCGAGATATATAATGTCCATATTTGGCTCCAAACGAGCACGAAGATCTTTCTTTGAGTAAACCTTTTTGGTCTTCCGTACTGGGCCAGTAGCTTGTAGAAGTGCCTTTTTTCTACTCTCCTCGTATTCCCTGACTTTGTTTGAAGCCTCTCGACTTTTAGTGAAAAGAAACTTCGTGTCGGAACCATCATCGTCGTCATCATCATCTGAATCTTCGTCTGAAGATCCTACCATTATCTCACTTCGAACAGGCGCATGATCTTTACCAGCTACACCGCTTAGGTTTTTTAGACCAGATCCCTCACCCTTCACTAAGGCTGCTGGAGCACGAAGGGCTTTCGCTTGAGCAATAGCTGCTGCATTACGCCTCTTTTTCTCTTCTTCATCTCTACGGCGTTTGTCCTTCCAATCTTCAGTAGCTTTGGCGGTCTTTAGCGGTGGTTGTGCTCTCATCTTGTCCATAATACTCTTATGATGCTCAGAAAGGGTGAAGGGTGCCTGAGAGGCTTTGTTGGATTGAGTAATGACTGGCTCATATGTTTTGCCGTCTCCAGCCTTTGACCAAGCCTCGAGCGAGGTTTGAGTTTGACGCCCCTTGACACTGAACGTTGGCTCATGCTTTACACCTCCTGCTGACTTAGACCAAGAATCGATACTTGATTGTTGTTTCTGAGCCATTGTTGAATAACTCTCTATAATTTCCACACCTTTATGTTCGTCAAGGGCAGCGCGCAACTCAGCTTTTTGTTGGTTAGTAAGATTTGTCTTTCTGTACCCCTTCTCGCCCTCATTTAAGCACGCATCTTGAATAAAACTAAGCGAATACTCGTGTACCTCAACATCAAACTCTGCCAATGATCGAAGAAGTTTTCCGAGGAGACTAGTGATCACACTGACCAAATAGATATCTCTCAGCCTCAGCATCATTGTTAGGCCGTTCACGTTCAAGCAAACGACTTGCAATACTTTCTTTTGTGCAGCCCTTGTCGATATATAACCTGAGGACAGGACATGAGCATGAGACAAGTTAGAAGACTCGCATAGGGCTGAAGCAATAATACTGTTCTTATCAAACAAGGATTCTGCATATTCCATGCCGTCCCGACAAAAGTCTTGCAAAGTTTCCTTAGGAAGTTGAACACGACCTCCCCAAGCTTCTGTGTTAGCAAATGCCGCATCAAGGGCACGCCACTGATTGATCCACCAAGACATTACGGCGCCTCGCTCTGTAGAATCTAAAGATGGGTGAGTTCGTAAAAATCCTGTGTTTCCACAAAGAGCATCCAGCGTGTCTCGTCCAACCTTGAATAAATATGGGACAGGGGAAAAGTTTTTGGCCTTGGTAATCCGGACAACAGCAAACGTTAACGAGTTCAACATTGGCACAAATGCTTGCTCTAATAAGCTCGACATTGCTTCACGCTTGCTTATTTGATCAGTTGCAGCTTTGACAACCTCAACAGCAGCCTCAAAGATCTGTTGATCAGCAGACATCAGGGCTGCAAAGAGTGGCCGAGAGGTCTGGGGATCTCGATACATCTCGATTAAATGAGAGGCATTAAAATCGCTTAGCCGCTCAAAGATTCTAGAAACGTTTTCAGTGAGTTGACGGAAGTCTTTATTGTATTGTAAATGAGAGGAAGGAAGCGGTAGTTTCTTTGACTTTGGTGTAAGTTCGTCTAACCCGGTAAGGTGAGTCGTTGCCGCCAGAATACTTTTGGCTAAATCTACATTTCCTGGTCGAAAGATGTCAAGAACGCCTTGCCAAATTGGCTGGGAATGACTTCGGAGACCCTGTTGTATCGGAATATCCCCGGCAAGAGCTTGGAACTCTGCGCTCAAAGCTTTGCAGTCGAGGGCTAAAGCATCTCGTATGACTAGCATACCAAGTCTTCTCATTTCTTGGTGTGTGGTGTTTTCCACCTTCAAATCAGCAGACTCTGTGATCGTCTCCTTGTAGGTGTGAACAAGTCCCATAATGTTATTGATGAATATAAGAGACGTCGACGGATTGATGACGTACTCTAAATCGACAAAGGTGTTTAAGGTGGCACGGAGAGTATCTAGTGCAGCGCAACGACAAGCGAGCTGGGTATCCTCTGGGTATTCCGAGGTTTGATAAGTTCCCAGAAATCTCAGAACGAAACTGCAGACATCGCATTGACGATCGGAAGGAAGTGATTCCACGAGTTCAGGTAACCATGCCAGAATAAAAGAAGTTTCAGGGTCTTCAAATTTTATTGTTTGCAGTTTTTCTTTAACGCCCCAAGATCTTAGGATGTTTTCTGCAACGACAGCTGGTGATATTGTAGCAAATGCAGCCCAGAAGTTCTTCGCAGACTTCTTGAGTAAACCTCTAAGCGCTTCGATGACTAACTTATTGATTCTTTCCGATTTACAACTTAAGTGATTGAGTGCAAGTATGTACACACTTGGTTGAACTTCCATTGCTCGGAGAGAGTGTGTGATTAAATGTTCATCAAGCTTCTCTAAAATCAAAAGAAATCCTTCCCAGAATCGTATGATATCCTCGTAATCGTAGTTTCCCTGGGTCACAGAAACTATTGCGTCCGACAATGCGTCATGCACGACCCAGTCGAATGATGTGGGTGTGAGCATTGTAGTAGCCTTCTGCCAGGCACACCTCGCGAAACGCTGTCTAATGGGGTTTTTGTCGAATAGAAAACGCCCTGTAGCTGGCAGTATATCACTTATTCTCAGGACTTTCTTTGCTTGTACCTCTTCAAAAACGAAATCGAAGTGTTTCGAAAGGTTGTCTGCGGATTTGTGGTAATCGACGCAACAAAGTGATTCGTAAAGTGACAGTAGAAGGGAAGAGTCGTAGCCAGCTAGCAATTTCTGCGTCCTCATTGGAGATTCCACTTCGGATATAACTTTCTTGCTTCTTTCTAACCCGTTGTCTATACGTTGAAAGTCGAGGACATTAAGGCGACTTGAGAGCGCTGCAACCGTTTCATCATCGAAATTTCTGAGACATGTTAGTATCAAGATCAAGTGCATATCGTGAGGTATTACTCTGCTAGTTCCTTGAGATATGCCTTACGACCTATATGCCAATTATGCACACATTTATCACAGCACATCAGAAGCTTATTCAAACGTTCCAGGTAGCCTTCTACCATCGCCCCCCCAGCATCACGATCTAATCCTATTGTGAGAGAGAATTTATATGCAACAGCCTGTCTCCGCTGGGCGTCCTGTATGAGCTCCTTCTTGGTTTCTGCGCTCATATCCTCCTCGGCGTCATCTGGATGCGAATAGTCGACATAGTCTTCGTCGTTCCGCTTGGGGCAAAACCAATGGGCATCGGCAGGAAAACTCTTCAGTTCCCTATCAACAATTTATCAGTATTGATCATAGATATAAGTACAACTCGTAGTACAAACCCGTGGAGCCCGTGGAGCTCGTCCATGATGTCAGCTTCATCAGGCATAGTTGCGGATGTTTCATAAGCTGAGCATGCGATTCAGATGTGAATATTTAGAAAATCAAGATCGATATGGATAAATGTAGTTTACAGAAAGTATTAGGAATAAATTTATGGAAAGGTAAAAGTTGGGAGGTACTGCAAGTCTTAGCACCCGAAGGAAGAAAGTGGTCGCCTTTTGAAGTTTTGAAATCGTTAAAGAAAGTGAATACAAAGCGCAAGTTTTGGCAAATTGACAATCAAACTTGTGGAATTGATATACGATATGATATTGCAATCAAATTTCGAGAACATTTACACAATTGCTGTATCTCATATACGAAAAAGTAAAAAAGTTGAGGTAAGGGCTGAGATTGAAAGTGCTAACGCGCATCGCGTAGGACTAAAGCCATTTCACGTGGATTACTTAGATTGATTTTGCCAGTAGCCTCGCATGCAAGGCTGGGAATTTGTTATCTGAGGTCAATCGGTTTACAGGGGAATAAAGACTGGGTACTTGAGATCATTCGAAGAACATGCATTCTTTTGCGAATAGTACATACATCTTGTTATTACTCAATATCTAAGTTCCAAAACACGACCGTCATGTATTACCATAACTAGGTACTTCAGAAGTCCAAGGAAGCTCATGTTAAATCACAAATGGAGTCAGTATAATCATCCTACAATCTACAATTTTCGTGGCCCTGGGCAAGTCACAACACTCATCAAGGTATATAAATGATAAGTTAGATTATACTGCTCTATATATTGAAGCTCTGTGCACTTGTTTGCTTTGCAATCGCTATATACAAATGGACCACGGATCCTACTATCACTGCTGAGTATACACCATCAGAAGTGAAGATCTAGAACTATCTTCCACAACCAACATGCCCTCACCAGCAAAAAGATTCTAGAAAGCAAAAACAAAATAAGATAATATGGCCTAGTGCCTTTTCATGTCATTTAAAACGCCTATAACACCAATGCAAAAGAAACCCAAATGTAGAACACAAAGGTCATAGATCGCTCCTGCAGATCATTATGCTTAATATCTCCTGTATCAACAAAAGAAAAGGAAAATGTATGGTACAGTTCGTCGCAGTCTCCCGGTTTGGAAAAGAGTGAATATGATATTCGGGTATCATTGTGAAATGTCTTCGTTCCTCCTACTTCTTAGCGGCCCAAATGATTGACTTGATTCTAAGCGTGTTAAGAGGGCTGCCGAAGTAAAGTCGTTACTAGCCTCGAAACTTGGTCTAACTCGATCGCACGACGTTCGCAATCTATCGAAGGAGGGTCGTGGCCTGTCAACAGAGACCCGAGGACCAAGTTGGTCCATTGAACCTCTATGTCTTGTAAAGTCGGTTCCGTCGCTACCGTTTTGACTTCGAGGATTGTGTGTGGTGTTCGTCGGAGCAACTGAAGGAGGGTAAATGGGTCGTTGGTCTTCATCAATGCTCGGATAGTGGATGTGCTTACTCGGCTTCGTGATCTCAGAAGAAGATGCCGATGAACCATCCTTGGACATTGCGTCCATGCGCTCATCGGACTTATCAAGATAATCAAACTTGCCTTGACGAACTTGTTCGCGGATGATGTCGACATCGTATGGGAAGTAAACTTTTTGCACAGCCTTGATAGCAAATCGTGGTAAAAGGGCGATGACTACAGAAAGACAGGTGACTGCCCAGAAGGTGGCTTGTGCGAAAATTTGGGCAGCGGCTTTGTAGAAATAGTCCGACGAAGTGAAAGATGAATAAACGCCAGTCCAGAACCAAACCAAGAGAATACTTATGGTGACAAGAAGGACCATGAGCCAATCCCATCGATAGGTATTGATTAGGATGTATACGTTGATGGCGACGACGGCTGCAGGTGCTACGTAAACTCCAAATCGCTCTCGGTCATCAATGTTTTGGCCGCTTGAAGTAACAAAAGTGCCAGAGTCGAACAAGCAATATGCCATGAAGAAAATTATGACAGATTGATACAAGCCATCAGCCATGTAAAGCCTACACTATGTTAGTCGTCTATATCGGAATGGGATTCATTTATACTTACCAAAACTTCTTTTGAGTCCATTCTTTTCGCTCAATGCCTCGTCTATAGAGTTGAGGAACCGCAAGAGAGACCTTGTCTGAAACGTCTTGATCCAAAACACCCATGAAGATAACAGGCACGGATGTAAAAGCCAAGTTGAACAAGAGGATGTAAGTGTAATCGTAAAGATATGTCATGTCGAAGTTGGCGAAGATCTGGTACCAGAAAATTGTAAAAGTCCACATGACGTTCTTGTAAAAAAAGTTGGCAATGGTTTCTCCCAATCTGCGATATGACCATCGTCCATGGACTAACACAAGTCGCTGCAAGAAACGGAATTGACCAATAGCATAATCAGAAGACATCACAGCTTGTCTTCCTTCTTCACCAGCAATACCAACTCCAACGTCTGCCTCTTGGATCATAGCAACATCATTTGCGCCATCACCAATAGACAAAGTCATAACGTCCAAACCACCCTTGACCATTGCCACAACTGCAGCTTTTTGAGCAGGACTGACTCGACAACAGAGAACTGACTTGCACTCTTTACACAAGAGAAGGAATTTTTGTCGCAATGAGTCGTCTAAAACAAGTTTGAGAGAGTCGCCATCAATGACAATAGCATGAGTTGGTGCCGGTGGCTCGTGATTCTTCTTGGCGGCTTTGAGCTCCGCGTCGGAACCGGTGAGTTTAAAAGCTGCCAAGTGCTTGTCAAGTTCTGCTTCAGCGGTAGAAACCTGTTCATCCTCGATCTTGAAGACAATAAGTTCCATGTCATTGTTGAGTAAGTTACATGAAAATCCGATGTTGATGGCGGTCTCGACTTTGTCACCAGTAAGAACCCAGAGCTTAATACCGGCTTCGGCGAGAAGTGCAATAGTATCAGGCACGCCCTCTTGCAGTCGATCCTCGATAGCTGTACCTCCAAGAAGGGTGAGATCGCGTTCAATCATATCTGATACTGCTTCCAGCTTATCTTCACGGTCCTGGATGGCAGCAGCCGCGATCTCGTGCTCGCGGTTCCACTCTTGATATTCTTGCTCACCAAGCTCTCTTTGCGCGATACAAAGAGTACGTAAACCTTCTCTTGCAAACATTTCCAGATGTTCCGCTGTCGTACGACGCAACTCTGGTTGCTCTCCTCGCTTTAAGCGAGAATATATTATACTGTCTGCACCTTTACAGAAGAGTATGATTCTATTGTCTGGCATACGGATAATGGCACTCATTCTCTTTCTGGTCGAGTTGAATTCGAGTTGATTTAGAACCATATATTCTCTATCTTCGCCTTGAATGTTTAATAAAATACCATTTGGCGAGTTTCCGAGAACAGTGAAACCAACATCGCGGGCAGTGGCAACCAATGCTGCTTCATCAGGCGACTGAGCTCTGAATTCAATCTTGGGAGGATCTCCTGGCGTGGTTTCTGAAATAACCGAGTGACAAAGAGCGAGAGCTAACATGAATTGATAATTGGCGTCTTGTTGCTCTTTACCACTTTCGCCAGCGAGATCGGTAACGAAATCAGGAGCAATGAAAGTCAGATCATCATCGTGAAGGTACGGATTGTCATGAAGTTTTCTAACATCGACCAGCATTTTAGCACGCGCTGCAGCAATCTGCTGTTTAGCCCTTGCACCTTCTTTTTCTACATCAATACCTTGACGCTTTTGCATACCAGCCTGGGCTTCAGTGTATGCTTCTCCGTAGGGAACTCCGTTGATGCTGGCCTTTTTGAATTCCATGACGTTCTGGGTTAAAGTTCCAGTTTTGTCGGAAAAGATATACTCGATCTGTCCCAAATCATCAGAAATATTCCACGATTTAGGCGTACAAGGATAATCGAGTTTGTCGTAATACATTTCGCTGTCGCTGTAGATGAAGAACGCCTGGCAAGTCTTGATGATTTCAATCGTGATGTACAATGAAATTGGTACCAAATTCTGGAAAAGAATAAGAGCAGCCCAAAAAGTGATGAAGCCGTCAAGTGCCGGGGTTCCACCAATGGAACCAAATTCGAATAGATCAATGGTATTATTGCCTTGTCCCCAAATGATACCTTCGACAAGACCAGAAGCGAAACAAATGGTGAACAGAAGAATGAAATTGTAAACGACATTCCAATTGAGTTCCCGGGCGATGCGTGAGCGTTTACTTGGAGTGATTCCAGAGTTCAACATGATCTTGGTATCAAAACCGGTAAATACGACAACTCCGAGAATCCAATCCGTGTTCCTGAGATTGCATCCACGAAGAAGCAAGTTATTAATCGAGATCGGCTCAACCATGTCCTCGCCTGGTCCATCTTTTCCATTGTATTGCGTCCAACGAGCCACACCACTGTATTGGTAAAGATTAGGGTGTGGTGCTTCGCTGTCAATAGTGAACTCCGTTCTTTCACAATCGCGGGCGTGTTTAATGCTTCGGCCACTACGAAGAGCATGTCGTACCTTTAAGTTCGTCTCTCCATCCAAATTTTTCGTTTCAACATAGCAAGCTCCATCGGGGTCAGAGGTAGATAAAATTACAATGTCTGCTGGGATCTGGTCGTCGTTGTAGATACGAACGAAATCTCCAACTTGCACATTCTTCCAATAATCCTGATGAAATCTGGGGTTTCCAGTTACTGCATTGTTGCGGTTGATCAAACTTCCGAAGTTCTTCTCTGCAGGGGCTTCCCCGCTAGCATCGTAAGAGAAAGCCGTCGTCGGGCGATCGGGAACATCAAGCTCGCCATCTCGTGGAAGGGGAGAAGGCACTGGTGTCATTTGAATGTCGTCTCGCGCAGCCCTTGACTCGAAAGAGGGTCGAGGCTCGTCCACATCCATAGCACGTTGGGCATACGTCTCTCCGGGTAGCTTTTTGTCTTTCTTCGTTTTTTTGAGTGTCCTTACGATCCAACGTGAAGTAGCCTTTTTGATTCTCCTCCATAGTGAAATGTCATCATCGCTGACGTTTACGTTGTTCCAGTCAACAAGGCGATGAACAGGCGAATTATTCAATTCATTGTCGAGAATGGTTCTGCGATAATCTTCGATTCCATCTTTGATAGCTGTAATTGCGACAATGACAATCAAGGGAACAGCGTTGAGACCTGGATTAGATGCACCAAAGATACTAAAGATCTATACGAATCATCAGCCTCACATATGCAGTCTACAAGACCTGGACTTACGGTGAGAATGATCAAAAACAAGAAATACACGTTCGCGATGTTGTGGAATTGAAACCAAATATTCTTCGGTATGAAACTCAAAGGGGTGTATTTTGCAGTTCTGATTTTGTTTCGTTTATAATGCACCAAGGGGTGACCTGACTCGTCGATCGCGTCCCGTGGCAACGGAAGATTAAAGAAAACCTTTCTAGGTCCTTGACCGTCATTATCGTCATCCCCCGCCTGTTCCTCCGCAGCTTCATTTGATTGTTCTTCTTGTATCCTGTCAAGATCCGTTCCCATTGAACTTGCGCCAGCAGAGTCTCTCTTCTCACTACTTTGCGATTTACGCGGATGCAATCGATCCATTATCGATGTCCTCTTTTTATCACTACCTTTGGGGGACACTCTTTGTGTGGCCCATCTCATTCGCCTCGTCCCTGGCTCAGGTGCATCCTCCTCGGGTTCTGCGTACATGTCGACGTCCGGCATGATTGCGATCGTTTGTGATTGGGACGGAAGCCCAGTTTGAGGCAAGAGCCCGCAGGCAAGGTGAATATGTCCGCCAGTGTTTGAATGAATTCAGACGTTGAAGTATATTTCGTGAAAGAGACAAGACGATTGAAACAATTGAGACTCGACTAGAACTTTCGACAGAGACGAAATCAATATCGACGAGCAACGGTAAGAAGTATCGTTATAACAAAGGTCCACACAGTAGAAGGTCTGGTACTTTTAGAATGGTCGCTTATGACAACTTAATTTGGTACCGGAAGAGTCGGCCAGGAGATCGCGAATAGGCGGTAGTTTTTTTTTTTTGGAATATTTGAACCTTGCAAGGTTGTATGGGCAATTGAAAGATTGTGTATGAGCAGATTCCCTATAAGGAAAATAGTTCGAATTGAAGAAATGGTGAAGTTTTGAGGAAAGTGTGGTAAATTGTTGATGTTGAGAGGAAAGAAAGGAAGAGGGACGGAGTCTACGGTTTGAGTTGGGTTTGAGCAAGTGAATGAAATGCTCAGGAAGTTCCGGGGGTAAGAGGAGTTCGTAAAATGCTTATTGAGCAATAGCTAAAGAACAAATAAGAAGTAGTAGCAAACGCCACATGAAACCGACGAAATTCGGAGAGCGGATGATGGATTTGCGGAGAGGTAATTGATATAATAGATAATAGTAAGTAGTATGTGAGACTAGAATCGTACATACATCATATCACGTATTTTCCATGCTTCACAAAAGTCAAAAGTAGGTAGCTAGGGATAATAAAGAAAAGGTTGATTATGGCGGATGGAAAAGAATACGGAGTAGAAGGAGGGATGAATCGAAATTACTTGGCTTGAATAGCCCAGAGTAGAGTAGCCTCGAAGGAAAATAGTAAAAGAAAGGATTCCCGCAAAACAAATGATTGATTTGTCCTCTCAGATGGTTGTTATTAAGAGAGCAAGGGAGTGTCCGAATGCCGCAAGTACATAGGGAGAGGTAGGTACTAGGTAGATAGATAAATGGATAGATAGATAGTAAGTACCTAGGCACTTAGCAAGTACCGCAATACACGGAATTTACTATTTGTGCTGAATTCCGTGTATTGCTGTACTTGCTAAATACCTAGGTAAAATAGACCTGAATGTAAACTAAAAACCTAGGATTGTATTGGATTGCATTGGATTGAGAACAGGAGGGAAATATCAAAAATGTTCATACTCATGCTCATTCATGCTCACTGATTCATACCCATCCATCTACATCGTTCCTGTACCACCTTACAATTTTTAAAGAGGGCTGAAATTTCCAAATCTTCTTGGGAGGCACACTGGCTGGGAGGGTGCGAGGTGCTCCAGAAACCTAGGATTCACATTTACGCCAATCATATTTTAGAAACAAAGTTCAGGGGTTAACCTTCAATATCAACAAACAGTTGTTCTCGAAAGGAGGGAATTGTCCATGCTGTCCATGTAAGATCTTACTTTATTACTGTACTGAGCTTTGTCATGACTTTTCGGGGAATGGGAAGGGACTTTTTGACGTATCATTGTATATCGATATACCGGATATTCTATCTAGATAGGTAGGTATTTTGGATGAATGTATTACTGTACAAGATTAGATGCGGAGTTTACATCGTATACTCGAGTATTGTCGAGTGCATCCTGTGTAAGTACTATGTATACATACCTAGTATGTACTTTACCCGACTTATTTCTTTTGGGTGGAAATAATTGGATAAATACCAAGAAGACCAAGAGAAAAGGAAGGAATTGACATATGTAAGCATATGGTATCACTTAGATAATAATATACCAGTCTATAGTATGTACCTCGTAAGCATTTCATAAAATGGCTGGGGCTGGAGCTGGAGTCGAGTGGAAAACTCGGCCGAACAAAGGATCTTGGTTCTTGAAGGGAGGAAGGAGATTCGGAGAAAAGCTCTCGGATATTATATCTGACCGTGAGCAGTTGGGAGACGTCTCATTATCAATACCGGTACCTAGGTGTGTACAAGTGCACTGGATCATTTGCATAAAGGAGAAATGGTAAAAGATATATTGCTCAAATCAATGTTTATATAACTTTCACTTGACCTAGGTACCATTTTATCAATCTGCTCCATCAAACAAAACACCAAACAATTTATTTGTTATTGATATTTCAATAAGTACTGAGCCAGGCTGGCCGCTGGTATTGGCTGGATCTTTCTCATAACTCCGTACTCCGTAGATCCCTCTTTACTCTTTATTAACCGAATGGATAAAGCCTTACATTGATCATCTACCTCACTTCATTCATCCCTTTTTTTATAGCTATCCGAAACCGGCTATCGATACTAGGTACCACTCGGGGTTTAAACAGAGCGAGATGCTTGCATTGTGTGAATTGTGAAGAAAGTGCAATCTGCATGATATAAAAAGATGTACTGCTAAGGTATCATTTATTAACTTTTTTAATCTTAAGAGAGGGGTATGTATGTATCATCAACCGATATCAATAATGATCAACGCCCTACCTGAACTACAATACTCTCTCATTTCATTCCTCAAGTATGTACCTTTGAGGCGAAGGTGATTGCTGCTTACTTCAGATAAAATTAGCATGCATAAAAACATTATTCCTCAAATCCTGCGCGAGGCTTAGACTCTCTCTGAGCAGGATGGCCAACATCCGAACCGGACCATCAAAAAAATTGTACATATGGACGTTTGACATCTGCATCAAATTGGAAGTAAAACGGAAGCGCAGGGACTTTTAGATCCGCGGTGGAGCAGGGGACGGATTTAACCATGGAGCCAAGATAGTTGATCTTTTGATGGTGGACTCGTGGAGTATGCAGGACGGTACTGCACTCTCAAGATTGACACATACTCATCGAAAAAATCTCGAAAAAATCAACTTTTTAATGAAGATCTTTACAATCCGATCGCTCGTCGCCCAGAATTTTAATCACAAGTAGAAGTTAAGTACAAGTAGTCGTAAAATAGTTTCATCTAAATTGGATGGCTGTCGATCGCAACGTGAATGCCGCCCCGGCGCTTACCTAATACCCAAAATAGAAGCATCAAAATTGAAGTGATCCAAAATTCGTCATCCCGTGATGTTCGTGTCTACAAGCATTATCAATTACGCGACACAGACGCGACTTTCAACTCATCGAAATCTGAAAGATTGATATGCACCTTTAACAAGAAGGTTTTCATGGATTGAATAAAGCACTACGTGTTTCCATATCTGCTATAATATCTGAACGTGCTGGTTGGTCATGTCTTCAAAGAAGGGTAAAACTAATGGAAACATTCGCCAATTTTTCAAGCCGACACAACAGGCTTCCACATCGGCATCTACCCCTCTATCCACAACTTCGCGCAACAATGATCAGATAACATCCGGATCTTCACTTTCCACAAACCCTCAGCCAACAGGCCTAGTCTCAAGTGCTACTATGGAACCTATGTCTTCTCCACAATCATCTTCTTCGCCAACTTCTCCACAATCTACCTCCTCTTTATCAACTCCACCGGTAAACATTCCGCAATCCTCTTCCAATATCTCGAATGGCGTTGTTCCATGCTCAGACGACGAAGGCGATTCTGATAGTTCCTTGGAAGATCTCAACGTTATCTTCAAGACAAATCGTACAGCGCCAATTGCGACACCTTCCGCGCTAGCTCCAGTGTCCCCCAGGACCTCCAGATTTAGAAATGGCCCAATCTCAAGTGCCAAGCGTTCTCCATTAGCTCTTAGAACAACACCATACAAATTTGATCTGAAACATCTCATGGGAACTGCGGTGGCCGATAGAGCGCTCGAGGAAAAAGAAAGAAGGTTGAAGGAAATAGCTCAGGAAGATACGGAGATGGGAGATGATGAACCTACCGCATTCAACGATGATATTCATGGCGGCATCCTACGAAAGTTAAATGAGGAGAAAGAAGATGGTGGCGGAAAGGATATTCAGAAAGTCTTAAAGGCTGTTAAGAGAACAGAAGCTGGAAATGTTGGCAGTCGATGGTACTTTTTCGAAATCGGAGAAACTCCCTCGATTAAGAGGAAACCATTTCCAACATCTTCGTTGCCGAAAAGTTGGAAGAATGATCTCACCGAGCCTCAAATCAGACATCAAACATTTGTATCGGGGTTCGCGGAGAATATGATTGCGTATCGAAAGAAACTGCCCGATGAGATCATTCAATGGATTCTAGATGACTTCTGTTTGGAAGAACAGAATGATCTTCGAAATGCCTATTCTTCGGTTTTGGCAATATCACGAAAACAAGTTCATCGACTGGTCACTCCTGTGGTCATTAGGAAGATGTTCAAATCTATCGGTGCTACGAATACAGCGATCACTCTATCTGAAAAAGTAAAACCACGTCTAGAGATATCAGATGCATATTCAAATCATGCTTGGTCGAAAGTCCGAGCTCTGATCGGTCTCTTAAATCTAATAGCCAAGTATCTCCAACAAGAAACTATACTGGAAGTTATATGTATACTCTTGAGACTGGGTATAGATCCAGTCTTACTAGAAAGAGTAGATCTCTTATCACAAGTACAGACAGCACTGCACAACCTATGTCTCTGGATTGATCCAGATGTATGGGAAGGATCTGCAAGTCTCCTCCAGCCCTCAAACTCCAGTCCCAAAAATAAACTAACCGTCCCCCCAATAGTCCCAAACAATCTGCGCCACCCTCTTCAACACTGTCGAACTCGCCTCTCTCCGTCTCGGCATAGTAAACTCCATTCCCCCTACCCGCTCCTCCAAACTCCACGAGCTCCGTCGTCGCCTAGCCCTAACATTCTTCTTCTCCTCTCTCCCCGTATCCCTCTCTCCACCCCAAAAATCCCTCTCCATCCCCTCCATCATCCAGCGTCTCAACGATCCCCCCTTCCAGATAACTCGTACTACCGATTATCCCGAGCTCTCGGCCCTAATTCTCCTCCTAGACATTGGTATTGACGACGGACGAGCCGAAGATCTAGATCTGACAGATGAAGATACAGAAATACAGTTTAATAAAGACGTAGATGAGTTAACGGATCGATTTGCTAATTTCGGCATCATGGCTTCGGGTGCCGCTCATATCTCAAAGGTGGAAACAAGTGGAATTCTAAATTTAGTGGAGAGGAGAATAGAACATACGGTGAGGACTAGGCGGAAACCGAAAAATATGTTTTATGAAGAGACGAAGAAATATTATGAACAGGGAGAATCTCTGGAGGGAATGCAAAAGGGCATGTCTAATTTTGTGAAGCAGGCAAAATAAATTAGTGCTGCGCTCAAGATATGGGAGTCACGCCTAAAGCAGGTCATATTGATTTGTATATTTCAAGACCAAACATTCTGTATGCAATTTTAATGATATTGATGTTAATGTATCATACACGCTCTACCGACAAAACCTGCAATATTGTATAATTGGAATGTGCAAAGCTCCTTCATACCTCCTTTCCATCCTTGAGACTCTCAAAACACAACGCTCATCATCCACCAAACAACTAATCGTAGAATTTCCGGTTAACGTTAGGACCAAATAATGTGGTTCGAACAGAGGGTAATGCGTTATCCTGGAGCAACTTCAGACGCTCCTCAAAAGTATTGTTGATATCAATCTTGCCTCCTCCACCAATAATGGACAAACCACCAGCACTATCCAAACGTTAGCTTCCAACTTCATCACACTTAAAACTCGGGAAACCTACGATTCTTCCGGCAAAGGGTTCTTCTCATCTATACTCGCCGTCACGTCCTTCTTCATCTTCTCCTTGTACACCTTCTGCGCCTCCTCAATTGCCTTCTTGATGAGGTCATAATCCTGTTTTCTCCCTCTAACCTGCAATTTTCCCTCGTTCAATGCATACATGCCCTCCAACAAAAGATTCTTCAAGATCTCCGTGTATTTACCCTTATCATTCGTAGCTTCCTTGAGTCTTCCTTGCGCCTGTTCAAAGATCCCATCGAGGAGTTCCTGACGGGCAGATAGAACCTTGAGACGAGTCTTGTTTGCGACGGTCGATTGAGTGATTTGTTGGGACATACGGGCGGTCTTGAATTTCTTTTCATATTGCGTGTCGATGGAGGAAGTTTCTTGACGGACAAGCTTGGATTTTTCAATGGCGAATTCCTGTTTGGGTATATTAGGGGGAAGGCAGATGGAAAATGGGTTGTTGGTGGAGACGTATCATTTGCTTTGAGTTCGATTTCGCGACCCTTTTCCATGGCTTCTTGTTTGATGAACGCCGTCATCTTCTTCAACTCCTGTTTTCACATTGCGTTAATGCCGGTTCTGGGGATGGGAAGCCTTGGGGAGACGAAGGAAAGCTGTACCTGCGACACCTAGATATAACATTAGCATAGGATTTTGAGGCTAGAGTGATTGTTGGAAATAGCTTCACTTACCTGGTCATCCGAAAGTGCGTGCGACATGATGGGCGATTGGTAGATATGAAAGTACTGGGAAAGATTGTGTGGAATCGAGAGATGTAGAAGGGTTGATATTCGTTGGAAACGTTGGAGCTTCAATAGCAACAACAAGGTTGGGGATTAACAACCTGGGATAGCTCCAAGGTCCAGAAGCGATAAGGGAAGCGACGTCCCGATTAATGATCATGTGATACTGTGGCGTTTACGTATTCTCGAAGTATACTTGTTTGAACGGTGAGGAATGTTCCTTGACTCGTGGGAAATGAATAATTCATGCCAAAATTCTTTCTATTTCATCTGAAACTCGTTGTTCGCACTGTCACATTTGCAGAATTATATTTGTTGTGATTCATTGAGAGCGGTTCTTGGAGTAATTTGCATCGCGACTCAGGATATCGAACTTGCGATTGTTATACATACCTCCGAGATCTGGTGGACATCGCATATGACTTAATGTTGACCGCGTGTTGGAACAATCACTTTACACAACAAGTTTCTCTCAAACTTAATTATTGCACCATATAATCTCTTCCTCGGACAGAGAACGGTACTTTACCATACCAAATGAAGCTTTGCAATACATCGTAATGGGACAGCTCGGCGACCTATCGCCTGGGGGAAGTGTGGCTGTAAGTCAAAGTCTCTCGTCCTGGAAATGAAATAGTTCAAAGATTCGTTGCACAGCTATCTAACTACCATTTTTACACATTGGCAGATTGGGATATTAGTAGGACTTATATCCACGAGTGTCCAAAGTCTCGGTTTAACTCTCCAACGCAAATCACATATTCTAGAAGATGAGAAAGGGGCACATCATGTTCGAAGACCGCCGTATAGAAGGAGAAGATGGCAGCTGGGCATGGGCATGTTTATCATATCGAATCTTGTGGGCAGTACGATCCAAATAACAACTTTACCTCTACCTGTATTGTCAACTCTACAAGCTTCGGGTCTGGTCTTCAATTCTATTTGCGCAACTTTGATACTGGGAGAACCATTTACAACATGGTCTTTGGGGGGAACATTATTGGTTTCGACAGGAGCGATTCTGATTGCTATATTTGGGGCTATTCCAGAGCCAGCTCATTCGCTGGATCAACTACTATTACTTCTCGGACGACGGACCTTTGTTATTTGGATGATAATGCAGACTTTATTGGTTGCGGGAATAGTCGCTCTGGCATGGTTTCTGGGGAGAGTTCCAAGAATTTCTGCAAGTCCTCGAATCCGACTCCTTAGAGGATTGGCATATGGATGTATTAGTGGAGTATTGTCAGCCCACTCTTTATTGGTAGCCAAATCAGCAGTCGAACTGTTGGTCCGAACGATTATTGATCGACACAACCAATTTGATCGATGGCAATCATGGGCTATTCTCTTCGGTCTCGTCTTCCTGGCTCTCACACAACTATACTTCCTGCATCGCGGTCTCAAATTAGTATCCACCAGTGTACTATATCCACTGGTATTTTGCATTTATAACATCATAGCCATTCTCGATGGCCTCATATATTTCAAACAGACTGATCGACTACCTGCCCTACACGCAGGGCTAATTGCTCTCGGAACGGCCATTCTACTATCTGGCGTCCTAGCTCTCTCTTGGCGTCTCAACGAAGAACAAACTCAACCAGCCGTAGCCCAAAGTGCGCTTGCCCCCGGCCTCGGCCTCGTCGAAGATACTGACAACGATTCTTCAGAATCCTATACCGCAGATGAAGAAGCCGCCATCACAACTGAACATCAAGCTCTGCTAAGCGACGAGCCCATGACTCCGACCACTAAACTCGATACGATTATTGGGGCAACAAGACATGTAAGGAAAGCAGTTCGTCTTTCAGAAGTAGATGAGATTTGGGGTGAATTAGAAGATGATGATGCGAAATCTACGCCTACAAGACCAAGGGCGAAGAGACCAAACTTTGCATTGACATTCCCTAGAACCTCGAATTATGATGAGGAAGCGGGAATGGACTCGCCTATTCCAGATGAAAATACATCACTTCTTCAGCGGGAAGTATCTTTTTATCGTAGAAAAAGAAGACGTTCAACGGGTTTCCCAGGCTTTGCAGCTCGTCCTACACCGAGGAAACGCCGTTCTATGAGATCAGAAAGTCAAGATGCGACAGGTGGGTGGTGGAAGATGAAATGGTGGAGAGATAGAGATGGGAGTAATGGGAAAGGCCCTCCTCCTTCTGGTGGTGATAGGGCTACGGGTACGGGATTGGGAATCGGAGGGATAGGTGGGTCGGACGCTGGTCCTTCAGGAACTGGGACGGGTAGTTAGGGATACGTATACCTTATATATGAATATTGCTTTTTTACTTTCTTATTTTATTTTATTTTATTTTATCTTTTAAACTTGAGATTTGAAGGTTTCCTTGTATCTAGCCTATTAGGGATGAGTCGATGAGTATGAAAGATTGGGTGTTGATTGTTATTGTACATGGATTGATTGATTATTTTTTATGAAGCGTTTCCTTTCTACTCTTTTCTGGTTCTGTTTTTGCTTTTTGTCGCCTTTCCCTTTTCTCTTTTATTTCCTACTGTGGCGGAACGAAAGAATGAAAGAATGGATGGCGTTTAGAGGAATCACAAGCATGCTAGGTATATATGGGAGCGCTGGCATTGATATTGAAGTTTGATGAGGCATGAGGCGTGAGGAGTTAGACATAAGGCATAGGCATGGGTATAAGCAGCAACGATATCAGAAGCGAAGATTAAGGGGGTGCTTGGTTAGTTGGTGATATACTATACTATGTGTCTAGAACGATGAGGAATCATGGGGAATCGCT
Organism: Botryotinia convoluta; assembly: GCA_004786275.1. NCBI lineage: Eukaryota > Fungi > Ascomycota > Leotiomycetes > Helotiales > Sclerotiniaceae > Botryotinia > Botryotinia convoluta. The sequence goes on from PQXN01000320.1 coordinate 23,885, forward strand.
GCTGGCTGGAAGAAAGGGAGTATGAAAGAATGAAAGCTGGGACTAGGAATGGAAATGGAAATGGGAATAGGAATAGGGAATGAGGAGTGTAGAAGACAAGATGGAAGAGTGGGAGAGTAGTGATTCAGAGAAGCGAAGAAGGGGGACGGGGAGAGGAGAGTAGTTAATCATAACATAGCATAGCATAACAGAACATAACATAGATCACAAATATAAATATAAATACAAATACAAATCTGGATAAATCTCCTTTTTTTTCAATTCTTTTCTTTTCTTTTCTTTTCTTTTCTTTTCTTTCCTTTTCGATTTTTCTGTTCGTTCGTTTGTTTATGAGTACTACCACGCACCACTGCTGAAATTCATGAATCATGAATAGACATCATGGATATAGAAATATAGGAATACGACAGAAGTAGTTTGGTCTTGCCTCTCCCCTTCCCTCTCCTCTTCCCTCTCCTCTTCCCTCCCCCATCTATAAAATCCATCCACCCAAGCAACCCAACAAAAACAAACATACACACCCCCCCCCATCTCCCCACCTCTCACCTCTCAAACGGTAGATCTAGATCCCCCACCCTATCTACACTTGCAAGATAGTATATAGTATATATACCTATCCACATATAATATATCACATCACATCATATCATCTCACACCACCCATCTATCTAATATCACATTACCATCAGATAGATCTCCTGACAGATATCTGCAACTGCAACTGCGAGCCCAAGGCCAAAGAGGGGACATCAAGGTACAGCTACAGCTACAGCTACAGCAAAAGTGATATATATCATATCTATCGGATATGCACAGGAAAATGCAGTACTACCAAATCCATCAGAAGCAAGTTTATCTCATTCCATTTCATACTTAGTATTCTTTCATTCCAAGTAAGAAATCCTTCTTTCATGATACTCAGGAAAATCACTGCGCATTTTAAAGAAACTTCTGAACAGACCGATTATTCCATTTAGTTCTCGTCCTCCCCAAATGATTTTACTGTACAAGAGAGAGCTGCTACAACGACCTGACCTCGAGCTAGAAATTTGCCTGATTACCTGCACCCACTTCCCACGAACCATCCTTTTGATATCATCCTATCATGAATGAACTATGTTATCTTTCAATGCATCATCTACCATCACCGTCACCACCAACCGTTCAGACGAGAGAAACAGAAAAAAAGAGAAATTCGCAGAACCAAACATTGGCCGCCCACCTTGCCTGCCAAAGCCCCCGCACCAACCAACCGCCTTGCACGCCCCCTTCCCTTTTACCATATTCAGAATTCCAAATGGTGGCAAGGTTTATTAATCTCATTATCGCAAATTGTGTCTGTTTTGGTGATGTGGAAAATACGTCTGTGCAGATCAAATGAAAGAGAACCCCCATATAATAGAAGAAGAAATGACACCTTAACACCTTCGGAAACAACATTAGAGAATCGAACCCCGCAAGACACGATTGGTGCAGAACACTCTTGCATTATGTGCCGGGTATCAAAGTTTCAAAGACTTATTTGACCCGTTTCGTGTACTGGGACTTCGCGATTGTATTATGATTGATGTGTTTGCGGTTGTGGCATACCAGCTTGTGGAGGCATATAACCTCCTCGTTGTTGATGAGCCATATAATTTTGATAAGCAATAGCTTGTTGCTGTTCCTGCGATAGCCCTTGTACACCAACGCCATAACCTTGATGCATTTGTGGTGCCTGTTGAGGCATTCCAGGACGACCTTGTTGTTGTGGAGGTAAATGTTGTGGAGTTGGCTCCTCGGGTGATTCGACAGTGTTTCCATCATCAACTCCGTTCTCACCATTTCCAGAAGGTTCGGGCGCATTCAAGCAAGCCTAATAAATGTATGTTAGCATCGTGTCCTTATTGGGTCGAGTGAGGCTGAATTATTCGCATACCTGAATCAGATTCTTTCCTTCCGCCTTTGTGACCAAAGGTTGTAGCTTTGGTGTTGTGAAAGTGTATACAAGACCAGTCTCGGACACAACCAAGAGCAAAACTTGGGTCCCAGTTAAGACTGACAATTCGTATGCCTAAAAAGCAATCATATACAATCAGCTATCATTTCACACACGATAGGCGCGTCGCATTGCATTGACGCGTATCATTGACATAAATAACGAGTGAAAACTAACCTTCTTCATGATACCGGCCTTTCTTTTCGAGAATGTGATGTGGCGACGCGATTTATCTGTAATGAATTTGATCTCGATTTTTCTTCTTTCGCGACCGGGTTTATCATCATCGTCATCGTCGTCATCTGCGGTGGCAGGTCTTGCGCGTTTAATACCACGAGCATCGGATCCAGCAATTGGGTTTCCATTACCGACAGCATGTTCATCGAGAGCTGTTGGAGAATTTTGGTCGTGTTGATCTGTGATATCGGCCATTTTGATAAGATTTATAAAATAACTTAATTGAGGTAAGGTATGACGAGAATGACTGTTTTGAGGTGGTTGCCGACGACCTTACTGCTTATGGGGAAGTGGTGGAGAGGCTGTTGTCCTGCTTTGTCGCAGAAACCTGGTTAACGAAGACTTGATTAAGAATGGTGGGAATTTTTGGGTTGAGCCGAGTTTATTATCTCAGCCTACGAAAGAAAAAAAAAGATGGGCTGAAATTTAACTGGAAGAGCAAAGGCCCTCCGCGCGCCTTATTTTTCTTGGTTGCCGAGCACCGAGAAAAGCGGTAAAGAGGGATAGAGAATGAATGGATTGGATAGGATAGGATAGATTGATTGAATGAATGAATCGAGGAATGAATTTACCTGATGCGGGTGATTGTAATTGTATGTAATATAATTGTAAATAGAAATGAAAATGTAATTGATCGAGGTGTACTCCTTAAAGGTAATTGTTGTGGATGATGTAAGCGTGTATTGTATTGGTTGTTAATGGGCAATGGTAATTGAATAGTAGTTGTAACTGATAAAAAGAAGGATAAGAATTAGTACCGTATATAGAAACTATTTACCCGATTCGATCAATTTCCAAAGAATCGTTGAATTTGATTCGATCAAAACTGTACTTGAAGGGGGGAGTTTTGGGAGAATGTTCCAGGTTAAGATATGGTATGGTGGTACGGTTATGATACAGTACGCGGTACATATGGGTTGACGGTTGCGGAAGTTGGGGGTGGTGCTTGGATGCGGAATTTGAAGTGGTGCCTGGTTGCTTTTTCTTTTGGGTACGTACCTGTTTCTTGAAGGGGGGCTCTTGCGGGTTCGATGTTTCGTTCCGTAGTAGTAAAAATAAAGTCGTAGTGGTGATTGTGGTTGTGGTCGTGGTCGTGGTCGGAGTGGTGGTTGTAGTGGTAATGGTAATGGTAATAGTTGGACCGTCGGGACTCTAGAACTATTTCTTGTGGTTCGTTCCTGAGAAGGAGACTTTTTGCAAAAGTAACTGGAAAAAGAAGACGGGGGAATTAATAGATTGATCAGGCAAAATCGCTGCAGTGTGAATGCGGGATGAATGAAAAGAGAATAGATTGATTCAAGAAAGCACAGGCGAATTAAACAATTAAACAATTTGTTCGATAGGGTACTGTGCTGATACTGGTACTGGCACTGGCACTGGTAGTCTGGTACTGAACTTTGATGTACGATTCGATGTATCTGTACGTAAACTTCTTTGGGTAAGGAGGAGATACACACTTACACACAGATACTTCCGTATACACAACCGACAAGTTAGAAAGTCGAGAAAAAAAAAAGATGGGACACTGGGGGGAGGCTGGGGTTGTGGTTGTATGAAGTGAAGTCAAGACTGATGAATTAAGTAAAGTCAGAAAAATGTGCTCGGTCGGGAAAGTGTGCAGTGCAGCCAGTAGTTCCGTTATAATCAAAGTGGTTGGTCGAATGGTCCCTTAGTTGAAGAAAGGTGGGTCACAATGTCTTGTACTGCAAACTATTGTATGCGGGAAGGAACGGTGGGGGGAATTTGTGAACTTTGTGTAAGACTGTAATAAGTGGGAGAGTGGAGAGTGGAGAGTGGCTAATCTGTGGTGTGATTGACATAGGAATTGTTGTATAGATGAGCCAATTAAATGCTGGTATAGTAGGAAGTGGAATGGGTCATAAATGAAATTATCTGTGCATGTCGATTCGATTCAATCGCATACTAGAATATAACTGGTTAAGATGAGTTAGTTGAGTTCCATAAATTCCCGAATTAAACCTTTTCCCAAATTTGCACAGACGATGAGATTCAAAAAAAAAATGGTTCTAAAGAAATCCACATCGATGTCGAATTCGATAGTATGCTATCATCCAATTAAATGAAATGATGGAAATTGATATAATATCGAAAACTCAAAATTATTTATGGGTAATGGTCATCAACCACTTTGGTGAGTAGGGACAATCTCAAGGTACAACCTTCAAAAGTTCACTCTTTCATTAACTCAGTCCCCAATCTTTTACTCGGCTCTAGGTAAGCTTTTAGTGATGGGATCTATTGAAAAGCACTTGCAAGCATCGTGGAGAATCAACCATTCATAATCCCTACGTTACTCGAAGTAAACGAGATGGGCAAGGGACCTTTCAGTGAGGAAAATAGCGTGCACCGGTATCAAACCCGGAAGCTTCTGCATCCCTGAAATTCAAATTTGAAGGTGGTGGTGGTGGGTGTGGGTGTGCTGTACGTGCTCGAATGAAGTGGATGATAGATGATGGATGGGTACGTAGTGGATTGATGGGGAGACAGTCAGGGTCTCGACTCATTCGAGCCATTCGAGGGAGTGAGTAGTGAAGGAAATAATTCTGGTCTCCTCTCAAATTCCAACTCGTACCATTTGAGATAACGATCGTAATTTTAATTTTGTACTTTGAAGCAACTTTACTTCCAAGTATCCGTAACAATGAAATTTTGTATATGTGGCTCATGACCATTTCTCTCAATTGATCAAATTTCAATCCTGTACACAGTACACTCGAGTTCAAGTTTCAATCATCACCTCCAAGTAGTTTGACTCGAGAAGGATTGGAAATATCTTGGCAAATGGGGTAAGTCTGCGACAAGCATGAATCCTGCCCTTGTCTAGAGTGGTTTGAGATAAGGTAATTCGGCCTATTGGCTAAATTTCTCCCTGATCGTTCAATCATTGACTCAACAATAAATTGTATGGGAGATGGCCATGGAAATGTCTAGACTTGTGTGCTCTCTCCTGAACAAATGCAGAAATCTTTGCAGTAGTGTGGGAAACAGATAAATTGTGACCCGCAATCATTTCCCGAGCTGTTGGTAGTGTGCACTGTGCAGTGTGCAGTTGTATAAGAAAACATGGTAGTGTGGGGAGGAGGGTTGAAGATCAGTGCGACAGTGTGTTGAAAGTTGGTAATTGGTAAAGTGAGAAACTTTGAAACTTTGAAACTTGAAACTTTGACGATAGAGATGAGGAGGAGGAATGAGATTGTGGATATTGAAGGATGAGGAGTAGGAGAGGGTGGAAAACGTGAAGCAAAGGAAGTGAGTGAGAGTGTTTGCGAGTGAGAGTGTGTGTAAGTGTGTGAGTGTGTGAGTGTAGTAGTGGATAGATAATAATATGGCCAAACAAGAACAAGAACAAGAACAAGAACAATTTCGTCTGAAGTTAATAAAATTTATATTTCAACATACCTTACCGAAAGAGTATCTTCTGATACCTATTCTGGGTAGCTACCGCGAAAATAAGAGGTAAAGAGGTTACTGTCGATGTTTGGAGTGTTGTGACTTGTGTACTTTGGGATCATGCAGGGATTTGAGGACTTGGTAAAGAAATCCGTCTCTTTGGGGGAGACAATTGAATGATGAATACTAAGTAGAATAAAAAACCTTTTGAGGTCAAGCGTTGATGAACAATTCTGAAAAGGGGAAGGGAAGTGCGACCCTTTTTAAACCTTTAAAGAGTATAAGGGGGCGCTATTCATCTGTGGTATCAGTAGTATGTATTTGTGTATGTGTGTGTGTGTCACTGATGAGTAAGCTATCTTTGAATTGAGGAGAAAAGGAGGGGGAGTATCATTTTCATTGGATGATGAATCTACCTGCCTATACCTAGGTGACTTGACTATATAGAATTGTTCACTCGATTGATACCTCAAGTACACTATCGGTGTATAGATTCAACAGATGTAACTACCAGTATTAGACATGTATCTAAGAAACTCCGAAGATCCTTTCAATAAGGAACAAAGCTCTTGTTGAATCGAGTCGATATTGAAAAATGGTTCAAAACAGAATCAGAATGCATCACCTACGTATCCATCATACAATTCTAGATGTACTGGATGTGTGAGTATACGAGATGGATATCAGAAATGAACAGAAATGGAAGGAGAACTACAATTCTATTCGCATCAACTAACTAACTGACCTTATCAAATATGGGGATGAGTAACCTCTCGGCACTTGCTTATACTTCTTGCCTTTGAAAGTTCCAGATGTTTGTGTCTCCCATGTGTAACTTACTCAAGACCGAATGTGAAGTCTGGGTCTACCTAACAACAGCCAGCCTATGTGCTACATTCACAGTAATACAAGTACCGGTAATAACAATCAACCAGTTTCGTTGACATTTACCCAGAACAACGGCCATCTCAAGATCTTAGATGTCTGCACATACCCGTGCATTGGATCTACTTGTATGATCTATGATCTACCCACATGTATAACCATCTTTTGTCACATGACAAACTTGCAGTTGAAAAGTAATTCAAAGTCTATCTTGATTATCGATCGCTTCAATCGAGCGCAGCGAGGAAAGGGGGTTTCGGGGCTGGCCCCTTATATATATACTTTCGTACCAAGAAAAAAGGGTCAATATGAAGTCCTTCAAATCTGATCTTAAAACAATCAAGCTTTTTGAACTTTTCTGTAGTTGGACAGACTGTCAGTCCGTTTGTGAATAGATGGGGCATTTTCAAGCCTCACCCGTTATCAATAAATACCCTTTCAGTTACGGGTATTACAATCGGACTTACACTCAGCCTGGACCTGTTGAACCAAACTTGAAGCGGATGATACTCCGTTGGACGAGCTCTCAAGCTTTCCTGTTCCTGCCTTAAGTTTCCTGAGTGTATTTTTAAACTCCGAACCCTTGGAGAAGATCATGAATAACTTACAAGCAAGCACAAGCACAAGCACAAGCACAAGCAATAATCAATCAAGCACAAGCCTCCAACCGCTTTCTCTTTCTCTTTCCCTTTCTCGTGCTCGTGCTCGTGCTCGTGAGTCGTCATTCATCACCAAAATGTCAACTTTACCTATCATATATCCATGCATGACATAATCAATGCCTCTTGCGATACTGACAAACACATACATTACATTACTTTGAATAACCCAAGGACATCATTGATCGATCGATTTCAAATGCCCTCCAAGTATCAAAATTTTATTCAACCAATAGATTATCATCAAATACCTAGGTAGTTACAAAATTCGCAATCCTCTATCGTCATTGGTTCGATATGAAATTTGTTACTTCTAATCCCATCATGAGGCAGAATTCGAAACGCCAATTGTAGAGAAGAGAAACCCAAAAATCCTTGAACCCCTCGTTTTCAAGCACCGCCATTACAACAACACTCATGATTTTACTACGCCATCCTTTTACTGCAGTCACACAGTCACAATGTTGTTACAATCTTCTAGAATAGTACGAATTACACCTATTGCACGGCCTATTTCAGGAAGCATGAAGCAATGTGTGCAAATTCCTCACGATATGAATGGGTATTGCTGGTAAGGGAAGTGTTTCTGTTTCTGTTCTATACTAGGACTGTAAGATCATACCACCATTGAGGCAAAACTTACGATTACATTCCGTTTTACCTCTTACCGTTGTGGTTTTCTGTGGTAGGTCGGTCTTCATTTCTTTCCTGTCGCAAGAAAGGTTCTCAAATCCCAAACTTTGGTGGCTTATTCTTCTCTTTCCATTTGATTGTCTGTCTTTTTCTTCATTTCATCTCTATCTTTTTCAAACGTCTGCCAAGCAAAGCTCAGTGCATTGATTGCTTGATTTCTCTTCATTCTTCGATTTGTTCATTCATTGCAACTACGAATATAGTCCAATCAGTGGTCTATTTACACAAATTTAGACGCCGGACGTCCTTTTACTAAGACAACCTTCTCTTCTTCCTTTCATCTATACTTCTTTAATATCGAATTTTAACATCGAGTCGAGTATAGCTGGTACTATTCAACAGGACAAGATGGCGGATAAAATTCTTTTGACATATGTTATTCTGGACATACTCTTTGTAGGTTCAGGTGCATTATTGCTTGGGTTTGCCTTGACGACGAAGTCTGGTACTTCGCAGGCTCCTACTATTGCTAGTGTAGCTACAGATTTGTTGTTGATGGGTACACCTTTGAATGGTTAGTTTTCCCATAGATTTATTGTACTGTTCATCTGGGAAAGAAGTATAGCAATGAGCTAACATCACTCGCACCCTATAGCCGCCATTGGAAATGCAATCTTAATCTTCTTCTCCTTCCTCCTCTCTATTCCCGCCATGCTCCTCAGCACCACTCGCGGCTGGCTCAAAGTTCATGGCTTCATGGTCGTTGTCTGTGGTCTCTTCACTCTCATCATCGGTCTCGATATTTGGTTCGGTACACTAGAATCGAAAGAATCTCTTCTCGATACATGGAATGCCCAATCTACGACGACGCAAAGTTTGTTGCAGGAACAATTGAGCTGTTGTGGATATTTCAATAGTACGAGTGCGCCAGCTTTCGTAATAGATAGTACATGTCCTAATGCTATTATTGCGGCCACAATGCCGGGGTGTTCAGCGGCATTTGTTAAGTTGGATGGATTATTCTTGGATGTTATTTTTACGGCGGCTTTTGGAATCGTGGGCTTGGATGTTGCGCTTATTTTCGGTATTGCAATGCTTAATAAGGATCGTAAGGAGAGGGAAAGATATAGATTTATTGATGAGAAGAATGGGACGGGGTCTTTTTAGGTTATAAGCAAGGGTGGGGGGTAGGAAATGGGTGGCTAGATGGGTGTATGGTGTTGGGTTCGCGGGATGGGGGTGGTCTAAGGTGTTGAGGTATAGGAGGGTTGTGGTCAGAGTTTGAGGAATGGAGGAGGCTATAGTGTGTTGTAGGAGAGTGTGGTCAAGAGGAGGGGAACGGGGGAGATTACGGATGGGATAACAGGGAGGGGGAGGGGGTTTTCTCAGGATATGGCAAATAGGTTGCAATAGAGGGATGATACGATTCTATGAAACTGAATAGGGGCCGGGGCAGGAGCAGCATAAAACAAGTGAAGCTGAATGAAACAGCGAAATGCAATTACTCATTTGGGGAAATTTCACATTTCACCATAAATAATCCAATGTAATCACAACGCTTCATTTTATACTTTGATGTCTTTTGTTTTGTCTTTCTTTTGATTCTTTTTGTAGGTTATATTTTATGTGTTTAATGTTTTTAGATTGTTTGGATAGATGGGTTTGGGATTTGGGTTTTTGGGGGGGGGGGTAGGGGGTAGATAGTTATATTGTATTGTGTGGTATTATAGATAGTTGCTGGGTTCAATGAAATATCTATTATGAAAATGATTCTTTTTGGATGTGAATACTTGGGATTGGAAGGGTGGTATTGGGTGATGGTGTATAAGATGTAGATTGTGTCGAGGAGATGGGAGATGAGAAGATGAGAGGGTGGGAGATGGGAGAAAGAGGATGGGAGATGGGAGAAAGAGGATGGGAGATGAGTTAATAGTTGGAGATGGGAGATAGGAGATGAGAGATGAGAGGATGAGAGATGGGAGATGAATTCAATGGATAGCTATATACAATATATATGGAAATAGAGGGGTTTAAATGGAAGGGAGATAGTTATAGAGAGCTATGTAGGGTGAAGAGATGGAGTGGAGAGTGAATGTGGAATAAAGAGATAGGATATAGGATAGAAAATAGAGTCATAGAAATGGTAATTAGAGGAGTGGGTGTAGAATTGAGAGATAGATGTGAAGGAGTAGGAGGAGAAGAGGTAGAATAGATTGATAAAGGAATGGAGATGGATGAGGTAGTATGAGGTGGAGAATTATGGGATAGAGAGAGAGGGGTAAGGTGAGGTGAGGCGAGATGAGAAGAGGTACTTAGAAAGGACTGTGGATAGAGGGTTAGTTAGAGGGGGGGTTTATATTTGTAGTCAATTGAAGAATATGAAGAGGTATGGGGAGTTGGAGTTGTGAGTGCGGTGGAGAGTAGGGATGAAGTGGAGATGGGGATGGGGATGGAATGGGGATCTGGATTGTAATTTGATGTAATATTTAGGCAATTTAAGGGGGGTAGAGTAATGAGATGATGGGCTGGGAATATGGAGGAGAATGAGGGCTGAGGGGGAGCTGTTATAGAAAAGGTATGATGTTTGTAAAGGTATGGGGGTTGAGTGTTAAGGTTAAGTGAGTAGTAGGTAGGTAGGTGGATGGCGATAGGATAGAATAGGATAGGAGGGTGAGAAAGAGGGGCTTAGAAGAGGATGAATGGATGGATTGGATTGGATTGAATTGAATTGGATTGGGGAAACGGGAAGAGGAAAAGAGATCCGGAGTTGAGAGCGAAGGGGGTCTATGGATTGAGATAAGTAGTGAGATTTGAAAGATGGAGAATGTATATATCTTCTTGAAGGTATGTTTAGAGACTTCTATCGTAATTTGTGGATTGGAATTTGGAAGTGTGGGAAGGGAGGTAATGAAGTTGTATTCATGTATCTATATATTTATATATGCCTATATGCGAGTAGGCGGTTTCATTTCATCTGATTTGCTATCAGAATCTCAGGGCCTGATTAGTTTAATTTTGTGGTATTTATATTTGTAGTGATTTGGAATGAAAAAGAAGATGGATCTAGAGAATAGTAGGTTGATATGCGGCCATTTCCTGACCTTTGTTGATATTTGGTTTTGGTTTGATGTACGATTTCAGATCCAGAGACAAGGCGGAAAGAAAGTTATAGGGTGGGATAAGAGGTAGAGATAGGAGATAGTAGAGAGAGATGTAGTATATTATAGATTGTTTTGAGAAAGGATATAATAGGATAGTATTGGATTGGATAGAATAAAATGGACTCATAATAACATCGACATTAACAAATAGCCAACCATCACACACACATATATACAGCTAAACTAAACTCTAGATTCCACAACTAGTAGAATGTAAAGAAGTCACAAGAGGCTAAAATAAAAGTGTAATGGTACAGAAAGGGGTCTCCGAATATATAAATCTTCATATCTTGATGATATGATAGGGAATGAAAAAGATGGGAATGAAGAGAGTGAGAGTAGAAATAGAAATAGTGGCAGAGACACAGAGTCACTCCAGGGAAATAGTGCCCAATGTAAGGAAGATGTACTTAAGTATTTAAGTGAAGAATGAGGAATAAGAAACAATGTGAGAAAAAAGTGATATATAGATAAACCTCGCGTATTTCTCATTTACTACGTAGGTATATACATACTATTTTAAGCACTTAGCAATCGAGTTTAAATTTTAAAGGGAGTTTAGAGGGAGGAAAGGAAAGGAGATGAAGAGGCCATACAGAGCGAAAGAAGGAGGTAGATTAAGGGCTGAATTGAATTCGAAGGGGGGTAGTATATAATATATAGAGCAAAATTCATGCAGAACGGGATATGAAAAGGGGGTGTATGAATATGGATATGGATATGGATATGGATATGAATGGAATTATGATATTCGGCTAGGAAGAAGAACACAATGAAGAAAATAAACGAGGTAGTAAGTTCCAAGTATACAGCTATATATTTCCATATCTACATACCTATTCAAACCCTAACATCCCGAAACAATCCATCCAGTGCGAAGAAAATAAAAGTAAGAAAAGAATGGAAGAAAATCTTCAAAGTCATTTTTCCGACAGTAGATACACACGCAACCCATCTCCTAAAAAAACACAATCTAGTAACCCGAACCCGAACCCGAACCCGTAAGCCGATTTGCCACCCTCGGGGAATTCTCATCTTATCCTGCCGGTGCTGTACTGTACTGTACTGTACTGTACTGTACTGTACTGTATTAGAAAAACAGCAATATACAATCGGGAAGAAGATCGATACATCTCTACATTATACATCATACATCCTCCCTCCCTCTCTTCTTTCCCCCCTCATCCCTTCATTCCCCAGACTCAAAATCCCCTTTCAATTCCAAGTTCTCAGGTTCTAGTCCTCATTTTTTGTTTAATTTCATATTCCCTGTTTCTTGTTTCCTATTTCTTTTTTTTTGGGTTAAAGTATTTATATTCTGTACAGTAAGTGTATAGGTATAGCTTCTCTTTATCACTTCCCCCAACTTTCTCCGCCTCTGTATTTGCGCATTCCTAGTCCACTCTCATTACCACCTCTCATCCCTTATCCTCTACAGGAGTCAAAAATCTCATTCCAGGAATCTCACCCCATCCATCCCATCCCATCCCATCACAATACCTACCTACCTACCTACCCACTCATTCCCTCCCCCCTTCTCATATCAAGATCTCTCTCCCTCTCTCCACCCTCTCTTCTAACCCCCATCTCCCTACCCCCTTGACTCTCCTCTCTCTCAAATCAAAAAGAAAACAAATCACCCACCCACCCACCAACTCACTTCCCCATTCATCCACTATATTCCTTAAATGGAATGTATGCTCAAAGAAAACGTATGTGGCAAATCATACATACATACGCCAGTACCGAATGCTATCTGATTACTATCGCTATAACCATCGACAACCGAGCACCATACAGTATATGTATGTTATGACCTGCAGCATATTCACACAGAACTCTATCTTCATCGTCACTATATTCATATCCACAGCATTTTCAATATAAGTACCTATATTAGTCAACACACTTCACACCACATTCAAATTCACATCGATATCACAGTCTAACAAACACATAACACAATCAAATCAAGCAAATATCAGCTCTATTAATCTATTAAAGTTCCTTTCATCCATCCTGGATTCAACTACATTTCATGAGTCATAACTCATATGATCATCATCAAACCATTCAGTAAACTAAGGAAAGAAAAGGTAAGGTAAAAATCCTATGCTATGTCGAAAAAGGAAAAAAAGAAGAAATATGCAAGTTCAAGAATATGCAATCTCACTTTTACTTCCATCCATTCATCAAATCAGTGATTCCATCCCTCCTAAATACAAGTTACACATGTGCAACTTCATTTTTTTTCGCATAAGAAAATAAAATCTTCTTGGGTATATGAAAACCATCCATCGACTAGAAAACCATCCGCCGATATAAGAAACCAACCAACGTCCACCAGAGGAAATGCTCAACAAATCCAGAAGTTTAAGTTAAGCCCATTTACCAAGAAGAGCCATGATAAATGTTCCGAGTAAAACGCAACAGATCATGAATGTAAGTCTCTTCTTATCATGAGTCAAGTCTGGGTTGAACAAGAAATCACGAGCCAATAACTCAACTAAACCAGTGTAGATGAGGATACCAGCAGAGATGGAATCAAGAACACCAGAGACGACATTGGCAGTGAATGAACCAGAGTTATAAGTTGTGCGAAGACCAAGACCGATGGCGATAGCGATGGGTGTGGTGAGACCATAACCTGCGCAAAGAACCCATGGAAGCCAAGAGAAACGCTTGGGGAAAGGAATGGCAGACATACGAGCGCCAATACCAAGGCCCTCAAAGGATTGATGGAAGACCAGGACAGGGTAGAGAGTTGCGAACTCATCACCAGCAGTACCAAGGTTAAGACCGATGATGACAGAGTGAAAGATGACACCAAACTCGAGAATCAAGAAAGCACAAATTTGTTGACGGAAAGAACGTTCTTCTGCCATCTCGGAGGAAATTGTAATCTTCTCAACATCCTTTTCGTTGGAGAAAGAGTTGGATGCAGGGCTATGATCCTTCAATTCTTGAGCTTGTGCGATGTTGTCGAAGAGGTTTGGATCTTGATCACCAGAATGAAGTTGATTGTGTGTAAGGGTTGCGCGACGAGTAGTGTTATCGCCAGGTTGATTGGTGACAACGTCTTCGATAGATGGACCATGTGCGAAGCCATACTTGCGATCAACATATTGTTCAGCAGCAAAATCCATCATGAAGATGGACAAGACTGAAAGCAAAACAATAGCAGGTACCCAAGAATAATCGGCCCAGCCACCCGTCATTCCAACACAAGTGTCTGAACCAATTTCTCCATAGGCGGGATCAAGTAAACTGAAAATATGTTAGATTTCACTTTTTTAAGAGAAAGACTTGTTGGGAAGAATAAGAATGACTTACTGGATGAAAGCAGTTGCGATGATAACACCAGCACCAAAGTAACGAGCGAAGAGGTAGACATAGATATTGATCTTAACCCAGCTGACTCTTGCAGCAATAACGGGAAAGAAGGTAGCAGCTGAGGAGATGATCAAGATAACGAAGAGAGCAGAGACACGACTATGATGATTAATTAGTAGTTGATTTTAAGAAGGATAGAAAGTAAAGGATGAAGGATGATAAGAAGGAAGGAGACAAGAAACAAGAAATGATAGAAAGCAAAGAAAGAACTTACGCTCCCAATTTTCCATTATACTCATTTTCACCAAGTCCGAGATAACAAATGATATCTTTTGGATCGGCTGTGTCTAGATCGACCATGTTGGGGTTGAAGTCAGTCATCTTGAAGACTTGAGCGTGACGATTTGGTTTGAGATTTGGTTTGAAGATCGATGGATAGTTCGAAAGGATTGTCGTATCACAGTCTTGCGGTCTTGCCGACGTTGACAATTATTATTCGAAGAAACAAAGGTAGATCGACTAACAAACAGTTGATATGTAGTATATCAAGTGTATGAAGAATATGATAAAGAAGATCCAAGATCGACACTTCAAGAGAAGAAGAAAGAGGAAGAGGTGATCCGACCTGATATGGCAGAAAACGTTGTGATTGTGTATATGTATGAATGGATTAAAAAGAAAGTATGTTTCTGAAAGTCTTTTTAAAGTGTGAAGTTGTGCTCGAGAAAAGAGGTAGATGGGGACCCTTGAATTTTGAGAACCTTGATAGGTAGTTGATAACCACCCTTTTTCTTTTTCTTTTTCTTTTTTTGACCTTTGATTTTCACGTGAACGGGATGTGTTACTAGGTAGATATTATTTGAAAGAAATCTCTGATCTCTGATCTCTGATCGCTGATCGCTGATCGCTGATGTTGAATACGATACGTATGATACGTGCGAATGAAAAGGTTCAAAGATGAAATGATGGATTTGTAAATAAAAACACCTTGATGGATACCCTCCCAACTCCCACTTCCAAGTAAAATCCGAGTTGAGAATAATTACTCCGTAGGTAGGTAGTGAGAACCTGGACGTTTCCTAGAAATTGTGGAAAATTATATTTTTGATATTCCTTGAAAGGATTGGATTTACTCGAATTGTGATTGGATTTAATCAAAAATGATGAAGATTGAGTAATTCGGAAGATATCCTAGGTAGTACCGAAGATGAGAAAAGTTAAATGTAAAAAAGTTACATAATAAGGGTTTTAAGATTTGAAGAGGGGTAGAGTGAAGAGTGAAGAGTGAAGAGTGAAGAGTGAAGAGTGAAGAGTGAAGAGTGAAGAGTGAAGAGTGAAGAGTGAAGAGTGA
>PQXN01000321.1:0-38953 GCA_004786275.1 Botryotinia convoluta
CCTCCCCCACGGCCACCCCCACATCCCCCTCATAACCGGCGTATCAACCTCCACCCTCACCTCCCCCTGAAAACTCCCTCCCTCCCGACAAACCACAACCCCTACATCCACCCGATCCGGAATCCCCTGTTTCGTCTGCTTATTCTCGCGAACATCCCAGTATACGGAATCCCAGGTCGAAGAATGGGCTTGTGACCAGAGGTTTCCGGTTAGGGAGTAGCGATGCGAGAGGGAGAAAGACGATTCGTGCGATAAGGAGGTGCTGGGACCGAGGGTTGTAGGGCCGAGAGGAACTTGCAGGGAGATTTCACCGGCGATTTTGCGGGTTTGGTGGACGGGAGTTGGGAGGCCGTAGATTTTGCGGGGGGCGAGTGCGGTGATTGAGGGGGTCCAGTTGGTTTCTTTAGCCCGGGTAGAGGGAGAGGAGGAGGAGGGGGGGGGAGAGTGTCTGGAGAAATCAATCTTCACACTCGCGTTTTTGAATCGAAATCCATGGCCTCCGGAACGGAAAATAAATGTAAAAAGGATGAGCGTAGCGGGCTGGGAGTGAAATGTTCCATGGCAGACGGTGGATACGGAACCCCGTACTCCGGCGTCGGAAAGGAAACCGATGTCTTTGTGGGTGATGATTGTGGAGCGGGGGGAGGGGAGTTCGTAGCGGATGGAGTAGGGAGTGTGGGATTTGGTTGAGGAGGCGGGGGCGTTGAGTCGGATTTTGTGTGTTTCGTTTTGTTCCTCGATTGGGGGTTCTTCTAGGGGTGCTGAATACGATATTGAAGATGTTTCCGGGATATTGATAGGGATAATAGAGATTTCTTCTTCCGGCTCGATTATTTCCTCCTCCAGATCCAAGGGCGCGGAATATAATTCTCCAGATGGATCTGGGATATCGATCGGAATAAGCAATACATCGTTTTCTCGCTCACTAATCTCCTCTTCTGATGGCACAGAGAAAGGTACTTCAGAGGGTTGATAACTTTTCAAGAGATCTTGTGGGGAGAGATATGTTGCATGTGACTTATCCATATTTTTCAGCTGTGGAAATAGTGAGTGGGGTGGGATTGTTTGGACGACTTGTCTTTTGGAATGGAATCTTGAAGGATGGAATGGAATAAAATATTTGAGAGGGATGAAAATATTGAGTCCTCGATAGATACTGAATATGTATGTATCATGTATGTTTCTCCTTACAAGAAGCTGATATGAAGGCTGGATGGCTGAAAAAGGGTCGGAAACAAATAATAGGAAAGATTGACGTCATGGGACATAACACTAATGCATGAATTAATTAATATAATAGGTATTAGGAATTGAAGCTATTCCCAAGTACACAAATCTCATCGCACGCAATAAAAAGACGATGTGTAATTGTTAAGTTTTGATGCATTAATCGAGGTTCCTTATATCTATACAGAACCCCTTGAAAACGATATACTACAAAAAGAGCGTAATAAATATAAACAGCGAGCCAATTTTGTACACACCTCAACTGTTTTGCAGAAGATTGGATCGAATTGAACATTGAGATCTTAATCTTTGAAGGATGCCCATCGTCCGTGGTCAAAAATTCCAAAATCCCAATCGGCCGGTCCTTCTTTATCTCTTGCTTTGAGCACCGGTGTCGATACTCCTATTGGCATTAGATGGGCTTCATAAAGTTGTGTATACTTCCCCTCTTCATCTCTCTCCGCCCACATCTCCTCTGGAGAATTCTCTTTCTCCCTCACAAATGCCACGATTCCATGTGAAACTCGAAAGGAATGGAACCAATTATTATGCCAGTTGTGATATTCCATAAAGCCATTTCCCATATGATACATTTTAAGACCGTAGAAACCGGCGATAACCTAAGGGATAGTTAGTTCCGATGAAAGATATAAAGACAAAGGAAATTTTTAGATAACTTACACTATTAACCATTTTGATTGTGTCCGGGTCCTGTGTTCGTTTTAGAGCGAACATCAGCCAGTCAAGTGAACCACGGTATGCCCAACATGGGGTTATTAATGCGCATTGTACATGTACCTCAAAACTCGCAATGTTTTCTGGAGTCCATGTTGGAAGTTCCTTTTGACAATCAAGATAGTCGCCTGAATCAAGAATAGCAGTTCTCTCAGCACCTGCGACATAATCGATTGGAGGATGAATTGGACGTGATGGTCCCATCCATGCATCCCATTCAGCATAAAAAAGGGCGTAAACTCGTTGACTAGCGTTCATCTCCCGATATGGCATAATAGCCAACGCCGTGGGTGTGTTTATTGGTAAGAAGCTTTTGATAGTATATTTTGTATCGAGCATAATCCTTAATAACCCAACTGCTCGAGTGGTCTTAGGGTCCACCTTCACTCTTCCATTCTTTCGATAATGTTCGATTTCACTCTTCTCTACGATCTTCGCAGAGCCACAGCATGCGCAGCCAACGTTTCCGAGCTTATGCGAGCCAAAACAATAATCCAAGATCCTATCTAAGAACCTCTTCCCAGGCACTTCGCGATAATCTAACGTTTCAAGTTGTGTGGTATCTTCAGGACGAACGCCACAAAATTTGATCAAGCAAGCTTCTACCGCGATTTCTAGCAATGGTGCCGGCCAATAGTTTGGTCTGTCGAGATCGACCCAGATCTGACGAGGACTTAATGTAGGTTGACGATGTCGTAGCTCTTTAATGTCTTGAACAACCTTTTTAAGGTTTAGCTTGTTGTTAATTAGCGCTATAGACTCTATTCCTTCACCTAATTTCGAGGCTAGAAAAGTGCAATCTTTGGTATCATATCGTAGAATTTCGGTTTCCTGCCACCACCGGTTTTCTTGATTCTTCAACTGGCTAGTGTTCTCCAAAGGATACCCATTTGCTACCAAACAAGCCTCCACAATTATTTCTTTCAATGGCATCAGCCCATTTGGTTTTTTATTCAGCTCTCCCCAAATCCAACGAGAGCTTGAACCACGGTTATGAGACCATAGGTCATGGATCTCTCTAAGAACCTCTCTATCTAAATCCTCGACTCTTTTTTTAAAGTTAGGATTGGACATGAGATAATCGTACCACCCTGCAATCCCGGTTAGCAAGCCAAAATGTGTATTTTTAAAATCAGACCGTGTCTTCAGTGAATGATGGCTTACTTCTGATAAATCTATTAACAGATGGTTGCTTATTCACTCGATCTAATTCGCTCTGCCGCACCTGGCTCTCATGAGCCTTGATTTGAACTGTTTTCTTTGTAGGATATCCAAACCCCACTAGCAGCCAAGCCTCTACAACGACTTCTTCCAATAAATTCTGACTATATGGCTCCTCGTTAAGACGTCGCCAAATTTGACGAGAGCTTAAATTAGGCTGCTCTAAGCTTAGCTTGTGGATGCGTCGAAACAATGATTTATGGTCTAAATGCTCATATGATCGTCCAGGATCAATATCTTTAAGAAGCTGTAGAACAATGTTTTCGCGTTCTGAAAGCCACTGACCGATCTCCGTCTCTGTATCTCTAGAATTTAGTTCCGTATCTTCAGAGCCGGGTTGTATCTCTTTGGAGTCAGACTGTATATCTTCGGATTCAGACTGTGTATCTTTTGTAACCGGCAGTATAGGTTTGGTGCTAGTCGGTCTAGTCTTAAGAAATTCCATGAGACCTTTATTATCGCTCTCTGAATATTCAGGATCGGCTTTCCTGGCCTTTATTTTGACAGTCTGTTCCTCAGGGTAATCGAAATACGCTACCAGACAAGTTTCCACCATAATCTCTTCCAGTGGCTTCTGCCTGTCCGAGTTTTTGACTAGTTGTTCCCAGATTTCATGGGAATTTAATGTAGATTGCTTAGAGCGTAGTTGTTCGATCTCTTTTCGGAGACCTTCGAAAGTTTCTACGTTGATAGCCATGTTTCCGTTATGAGATGAATATTCAATCGGTGAATGCAAATATGTGAATCAATAGTGAAGGTTGATTGCTTGTAGACGTGTTTTCGATGTGAAGATGTTAAATGAGAAGAGAGGTTTAAACACGAATTGAAGGTATCTATGAGTATGAAGACCATGAATGTGAAGGAAGGTCGATATGGGAAGGTCTCAACATGGTAGCCATAGTGATATAATACGACTGCGTATCAGAGGAAAGTGCGATGAGACTTTGACATTTCGATACTTACTACTAAACTAGAATGGCCTGGAAAGGATTGTAGAGCTGTAAATCCGCTTGGATAGAACACATCTGTATAGCCTTATCTTGTACGCAGTACCTAGTACATTTCAAAAGCTCTCGAGTTATCACCCCTCGCAGATACGAGATCGAGCAGGTCTTTGATTCCATTGGATTACTGATACTTAGTCGAATGAAAGAGCCGTGGGCGACTTCCTTATCAGGAGTGCGAATTTGCAAGAAAGACATCACAGAAAGAATGAGCAGGTATTGGCAAATAACGTCAAGATTCGTCATCGCAGCAAAAGTCGTTTGTGGTTGTATATATTCTTGAATATCAATGTTTGTGGTTGGGAGTTGCTTTGATGCTAAGATAAGTGTGGCTGGCCGTTACAGAATCTTGGCCTCCGAGCTTATTCGATGAACGTCAATTGTGTACCTTCGTTCCTGCAACAACCTCATCAAGTCGGATGAATTTTCCTATGGAAAGAAGACATATCCAACTCACCTCCTCTGGCTTTTTGCGCATTCATATGATGGATGCATACCTCGGCATCGGCAGAATGGGCAAACAGATAAAACTGGTTACTTATCTCACCACAAATCAGACCACTTGTTGCAGGTAAGTAGAAACGCAAAGAAACAGGTGAGGACTATAGAAGGTAGGAATTGGGAGGCAGATCTTTGTGCTCAAGATATAAGAACAAAGCTATATCATTTTCAAGAATGCTAAACCATTGTCAAATCTTCTTCCTGCATCTATCAAACCACAATTGAAGCATCAGCGACAACGACTATCATCACCGCAATCAATCCAAACATCGAAAAGCCATATACCATCCTACAAACTACGAAGAAAGTCCAAAATGATATTATTTGAAACAGATACCTCGGTTTTTGAACTGTTGTGGGATGTCGCCCTCGCACTCTTTATTGTTCGCATCGCATTCATATATTTTATCCTCACATATCTATCGTCTCTCTTCTCATCGTTCATTGTTCTGAATCGAGTCATACCATATAACTATCTCACGGCTCCAGCCAGAGAACTTGTCGCCTTTCCAATATATATCCTTACAGTGGCATTGTGGGCAAGGACTGTGATTGTATATTATGAAATACCACGCGTGCCAGGATTTAGGATCGCGATAGGTTTGGTCGCTGGATTCTTTATGGTGATTGCGGAATTAGTGGGGGGTTTCGTATTATGGGAAGAGGGATACAAGGAATGGATTTGGGAGACGAACTTACTTGGCGCGGGGTTAGGGATATTGTCATTGATACTATTCGAGGGGATGCTATGGGTATTAATGCTGCTTGAAAGGAGTGAGATGAACGAGACCACTCATGGGTATGGAGAAAAGCCAATTATAAGTGCTGTGTGAGTGACCTTCCTTCAAGCTTTGGAATCGAGTCTGTGGATAGTGACTAACCATCAGTAGGCCAACGGTTGGAAAGACGGAGAAAATAAATATTGAAGACAAAAAGACGAATTGAGGTTGCGGGATATAGCTATACGTTGGAACATCCTGATGGGGGCAAGACATTCCGAATTAGCTTTCACTTAGTGAAGATAATCCCAAGTTGGGCCTAGATTCCGTCTACGCAATCATTTACAGCATGCCTCAAAGCAAAATCGCTTATCGTCTTTGTGCGGAATACAAGGCCCTAATTTCTGAGTCATGTACGAATGATGTGGTGGAAGTATCCCATCAAATGTCAGCATTATTACGTCCCTTTGGGCGACGAAGTTTCCCCTATCAGGATCATCACTGTTGTCATGTCTGTTCACAAATCCGTCGTCAAATGACTCGAAGATGATTGTATCGTTGCATGGGTTTATTCATTACGCCGCCTCGAAGAGTAAGAATCCCTTGAGACTTGAGCTACCTCGGTTTCTGACTTGGTGAACATGGGCCCCTGAGACGTCGATCTCACTTCTACTCGATCCTCCATTTCTCGTGTAATGGCAAACTGTATCTGTTATCTATGTTCTGGATTACGCAGTATACATTTCTTGCAGGACACAGTAAGGAGAAGATCTTCTGTATAATGTCTTGGCTTTAGGTGATGTCGGTGTGGCCGGAAAAGAGGGGCACCCCCACCAACATCATAGAATCTTCCACAACACCTGTTTTTCGATGCTATATTACGATATCAATTTGGTATATGATCTGATAAGATTGGAATTCTCGGTTAAGTCTCAACTTGCATATATTTCCATCCAAATTTCAAAGGAGGATATTAATTTGTTGATTATTTGTTTAATTATTTTTAATAAAAAAAATTGATTTTGGTGTCCCATATATTTCGTCCACATCGTCCACACCGAGGTGATGTGCTTGCGAGAGGATACTAAATGTCCATTGCTTCAAATATCCCTGCAATATCTCTTTCGATTTAAACGTGACGGTGTCGATGATCTTCAATTGAAAACTTAAGTTAGTTCGGCTCGAGTTCGGTCCCATAAGTTATGCTTCGAAATGATGATGATCATAATTCATTGAAGTGGATATCCCCGCATTGCACATCGATAATTTTTGTGTACATTCTTGACGCGATGGGTTGTTCCTTGGAGCTTGATCATCTCTCTTCTGTGATATCGGATATGTGGATAGTATGTTAAAGACCGTATACTTCTTACTAGATGCAGTGAATAATAGCGTCCTTCAATCGGATACTAACATAGATAGCATATCCCAGGTGCAATTTGCAATTTTTCAACACCGAATATCTGGGATTGGCCGAGAACACGCAAATTTACCGTTTGAAATATTTGAAATGTCTGAATGAAGAATTTATATATTTTTCTTTGCATCAAATGGATGCTTCTTATAAACTAGTGAACTTTTTAGTTCAATAACGCCGGATGAGTTTTATATGCATCATTTATTCCCGTCTCTTCATCGCAAGCACAGGTGCGGTATATATGTGCCTTGCCTTAAAATAATAATAAATCAACGCTACAGATAACGTGGCTACAAACATCACACTCGACCAATTCATATTTTGGGCGGTGACGGGTGTTTGGAGAGGCCAAAACGAGAAGAACGTAATGGGTGCTAAGAAACACAAAGAAGCAATGTTGATAGCCATGCCGTATTTGCCGAGAGACCATCGATGAGGAGGAAGGGGACCTTGTAAACGGCGCCAGACCAAACAGCTGATTGTGATGAAGTAAGAACATAGAATTGAAACACCGCCAAGAGAATTGATTGCGTTGAGGGCAACGGATGATCCAAGGTTGATGAGTGAGAGTAGGGATGAGACGGCGATTGAAACGCAGACACTGCGAAGTGGAATGTTCCAACCGGGCGACACTTTGGACAACCAAACCGAACCTGGTAATCCTCCGTCTCGAGCAAATGACCAAATCTGGCGTGAGGCGGCAGCCACTTCACTAATACAGCAAGATAGTAGGAGGATAACTACGACCATACACATAACGTTTGTGGCGGCGTAGCTTTGTGTTGCATTGAAGAATACTTGCATGAAAGGCTGGCCAGTCACAGTTTCAAGAACGGCGTCGAGATCCCCAAGGGTGAAGATTAAAGTTACTGCCATGAGGAATCCCATAGTAGCGTTGGGACCTACTGACCACATGATGGCTCTCGGAACTACCCAGGATGCGTCTTGAATCTCCTCGGCTACATACATAGTATGTTAGTATTCCATTCATACGACATCTCTCAATGGTGAAAACTTACATAAATGCACGGAGCAGTCATAACCAATCAACACACTCATCGGACTGACCAGTCCGATCATGGCTGCCAATCCCTTGGAAGACCATCCGCCATCGTTGGTAAAGTTCAAAAGAACAGTATTTGGATCGCCACGAGGTCCCATGACCCATAACGGAATGATAATAACGAAGAAACCGATCAAGTGAAGAATCAAGACGATACCCTCAATCAATGGTAGACGTTCGGCCAAGGAAGTGTTAAACACAACGGAAAAAGTTACAACTCCGATGGCGAGCAAAGTCGCGTGGAATGGCTCGTAGACATAGTCGGCTTTATTGAGGGCAATAAGACCTTGAAGAATCCCACCGATCATAAAGCAGACACCCGCAAGATATACTTGCCATCCAATAGCAGAGAGCCAGCCCACGATGTAACTGAGCAGCCTCTGTATCCTGGGAGGGGCAAATTCTGAAACCCAATGGTATTGTCCCCCTGCCGTTGGCGATCTATATTCTCGACACGTTAGTTACCAGAACGAGAATGAGCTGAATTCAGAGTTTAGGTATGATGGCACGCACATAGAAGCCATTTCAGCAATACTAGCATATACCAAAGACATGCCACAAGCAGCAACAATGAACCCCCAAAACAGATCGGCCGTCCCTCCATCAACCATGACGAATGTGAAGAGGGGAAGTAAAAGTTCCCAAGACGCCATAGCTGTACTAGCAAATCCCAGCATTGTTATAAATTTAAAGTTTCGCTATATGAAATCCAGTCAGCCATTATTTGTTCTATCTCATCGATAATGGCGGAGCCTACACGTAGAACCTGCTTCTTTCCTAACACTGCCATGTCCTGTTGATCGGCTCTCGTTCCACGCCATTTCTTTGCGACCTGACCTGGAACCTCATCTTCGAAATCCTCCTTCTCAACATCTTGACTGTTCGAAGCAGCGCCACCTGACTCTCGACTTGCAAATATCACTTCTCCGTCCTTCTGAATCTCTGGGGTCATGGTGACTAACGAGGAAAATTCGAGGGTGGCTATGTTGACAACGAGATGGAAAGCTGGAACCCGCGCAGCTTAATTTCGCGACTCGAGAATACGCATGGAATGAATAAATTGAAGTCGCAAAGATATGGTTCTAAGACAAGAGAACGAACTTTTGCACAATGGATATCAAGATAAGATCAATGCATGATGCATGATGCAAGGTAGATGCAAACTACGATCAATCCAGCATTTCATTACCCACTCTATCGTGCCCTGAAATTATTCCCAATTCAGTCGTGCCGAGGAGCCGTACCGTGTATTATTACTTCATATAAACCCAAGTCCAGACCTCTAAGCCTATCGTTTCAAACTCTCCCTATGTTCTTTTCTCGTCTTCATCCGAAATATGCATGCCGTCGAAAACTTAGATATATGAAGTTAGTGGACGATTTACAGCCTTAACCCAATAACAACACTCTAACGACATCTATCCAATATATCATGCAAGTTCAACAGCCAATATTGATTTCTCCAAAGCATTTGTATTAGCTAATTCAAGGGTTGATGAATCCTTCTGTTTTCACACCAATTGGGTGATACAGGTAACGCCACAACGTTCAGGGGCGGGCCATCCCACCGATTTAGAGGAATGTCCGTGTTTATTTGGGAAGGTGAGGATCCAGGGATATGAGGTTCCCACTACCGCATGGAAGAAAGATTGACGGGCCCGTATGAGTGGAGAAGCGTACGCGATTGCCGTTTTTTGATACTCGTATGATTTAGGCGATACGGACAGGAAATCTCGCATCTCAGGCTTACTCTTTTGCTGTCTACAGTGTAGTGAAGGAAGTTCTGTTTTCGATTAATCTTCGATATATTAAGCATGCTTGCAGCAAAAGTTTGGGCCGATGTCCTGTTTTCAGAGTTAGACCACCCAAGGTATTGGAGATGGGGAAAGCCCTGGCACAATAACATATCGATCTGCGCAGTACACCTCGCTTAATTGTAAAGAACGATTGTTAGGATAAATGCGCAAATCTTATTCATTCATGAATTTTACCAGGAAGCTTCTGGTCAGTGGCCACCATAAGGAACGGAGCAGAAACGGTTAATTGAGCCTTTCAGGGGACTATTGCTTAGCAAAGCACTCTCATGGTTCTCCATATCGATCCATGCGCGATCGGTATTTGAGGATTGACCAACTATTACGTGTACTTACACAAGATTTTGAATTGGTATTTTCACACCAACCGAGGCAAAAAAAAAAACGATAACTTCTTCGTAGTTCAAATGTCTCAAGGTTTTTTGGCCTTCATTTCAAAATATCGAATCGCAAGTGAAAGAATTAGGATTACGGGATTACGGGATTGCGGAGTTACGGGATTCGCTTGTTTTGAGGAAAATTCTAAATTTCTATATGGTTTCATCGTGTAAGTAGTATAAAACGTTATATTAAAATTATACATACCTATGTGTTTTGGATTAATAGACTCACCTAAAGGTAAAAAAGTAGGTCAATTTTGTTTTGATAATCGAAGACTCAAAAAATGTTATTAATTTTCAATTCAGTAATATACTTCAATTGGAAAATTATGTAATCTTTATATCAATTTTGCTTCTCAATTTGAAATCGAAGGCAGTTTCCGAAAGCCCTTTTAAGGATGCTCAAAATTGTTTTTGCATACATGTTAAGATTGTACGTTACCAGATTCTGTAACCCTACAAAGGATCGACCTCTACATCCACATTCACCATATACCCCAGCAAATGCCGAATGACCCTAGTCCAGACTGAAAATCAGGCTCTGTCACCCCACTCTTCAAGTGAAAACCCACAACACCCACTTCCAAATTAGCAAATCATTCAGATTTGCGTCACGAAGAAACCTTGCGACATGCGAGATTTGCGAGGATGGCCCTTCCACAACCAATTTACTGGAATCCCGGAATGGGTTCCCCAAAAGCTTGAACATCACTCCCGACGCAGATTTCAGCTCACTCCTTCCGTGCCTTTCAAGCGAGCCGAGACTTCTCGTGCAGGTTTTCGACAGACTATTCTGGATGCCAACTCTCCGCCCCCGGAGGAGCCCACAAGGGGCGGTTCGTTATCACCTTTTGTAGGGCGTGGCACGGAGGCACCATGTAACAATACTTTTACTTCCTTCCCGTGCTTAAGGCACCGTTTATGTCTGTTCTACAGAATATAGTTACTTGAGAAATCCCAGGATAATGCTTCTTTCGCTGTATTCTTCATGAACCATCGGCATCCGGCACTTTGATCTACAATGCTCGAGTCTGAATGTTTAAATCCCTCCACTTTGACATAATTATAACGTGGCGGATGTCCGGTATCTGATTTTGTTTGGACTAACAATACGAGAACCTGTGCTATGTCAATGCCGACGACTGGCTTGGTGGTACCACCGGGTCAATCACCACCATTTGCTGTTGTGACGAGTACTGATCATTCGGCGTGGATCATTATCGCAACGGCATTGGGGCTTTCTTGCCTCTTGGTATTCAGTGGGATCAAGTCTTTCGCTAGGACTTCGATGGGAAAAGGCGTTAGTTATGATGAAATATGTCTTTTGGCTTCAACGGTTAGTTGCTTGAAATATCACTCGCGATGGTCACTTCGCGCAGTTGATGATATCTTGGAAGCATCATGAATTTAGCTGACAAATAATGTAGCTGCTGGCAGCTATTCAATCGTCGGTAGTATTGGGAGCCTGTGCCAAAGGCTTGGGAAAATCCATCGAGCTTATATCAGTCAAGAATCAAGCCCAGATAGAGCAAGTAAGTTCAAGTCATCTACGCAGCGCGCATTAAATCCCGCAAAAAGCTAACTTTTCACTTGTCAGATGTGGTATACGAGCTTGCTGTTGTTTATCATATCCCTCGGATTGTCCAAAACTTCAGTAGTCGTCTTATTGGGCAGTTTGACCCCAGATCAGAAACACAAGAAAATCTTCCGCAGTGTGGTTGGCTTGATGGCTACTTGGACAGTTGCGAGTCTGTTTGCGGTGGCTTTACAGTGCAATTTGGCTCATCCGTGGAAAACTATCGGACAGCGTTGTGATAACGTGGTAAGCATCATCTTGGAATCGAATTTGGCTCAAAGCATGAATCTAATCCGAGATTGTAGTCCTTAAGATGGCAGGTCATATCTGCATTTGATATTATCTTCGAGCTCGCATTTGTTGCGTTATCATTTTACCTAGTATGGAGTCTTCGAACAAGCAAATCAAATAAAACTATTGTCGTTGTGGCATTTGGTTTTCGTCTTCCGTGCGTTTTTGGGGACTTCCTTAATACAGGAGCGCATGCTAACATCTATTTAGTATGATCATCGCCATTGCCTACCGACTAGCCAGATTTGATGTGAACGGATTGACCACGAACCCAATGTTTCTCGAGGATGAATTTATTGTATGGACACAGAGCGAAATGAACTATTCCGTCATTGCCGCCATTATACCAAGTCTTCGACCTTTCGTCAAAAATCTTTCTACATATTACGGCCAGGAGCTGGGTGGAAGATCAGGATATACATTAGAAGATTCAGAGAACTATCAACTTTCCAATCTAGGCTCCGCCATGCGAAATGAAAGCCATCACCATGAGAGCAGAATTCGAGAAGATGTGGATCCAGACGATTATAAATTTCGAGTTTGGGCAAACGAGCCAGGACGAAGTGCCAGGAAAAGCAAGAATCCGGGAGAGGGAAGCTCGAAATTATGGAACAAGGCCGGGGAAGAAGGAACAGATGGATTGAGTGTGGGGAGTAGTGATTCTCAGCGGATGATCATCAAGAAGGATACTACATGGACGGTACAGATGGATTGATCAATGATAAATATGGCCATTGGAAAGGGTAATGGGAGGCCATCTGTATTGCAATGCTATGGCGTCGTCAATGGAGTCAGGGATAGAAGCGTCGAATTCTAGACATTCTCGGGTGGTTATTTGTATTACATCTTTTTGATGTATGGCTTTTGCCAGATATCTAGTTATGGTGGTCAAAAATATCATTGGAAACCCACAAATGGGTGACGTTCTACTTTATTCTGAGCTTCATCTGTCTTTCAAGAGATACCTGATACCTGACGGTCCAAAAATCACCATTCTCAGTCATAGTGTAGAGGGTAGGTGGAGCAAATAGTCATAAAGGCTTAATCTTCTGTACATCTACTTCATAAGAGTATCTACAGTGTGGCCACATGAATGGTTTGTGGTAGAATGATTTCGATAAATGGATAAATAGACGAAGGTATGAAATTTCTATTCCCTGCTAAGAATCGAAGACCACTCAATGTTTCAATATTTCCCGTTCCTGCATAAAATATGATCATGGCAAGTAAGGGTCGGGAAATTCCGTCATTCAGTCTTGATGATCACATCCAATGGAATTATCTTGATTCTGGACCAGACAATTTCAGACATCTAATCCTAATAACATTCGATGCACAATTTAAGAAGAATTGGCTCTGACGAAGACACAAGATATTTCAGCTAATGACACATATTGGTCTCGAGCGTAGGGCATGGTTAAAGACATTTTCGCATGTTTATAACACCCATTCCCACAAGGACAGACGCAAAATAATCCAGGAAAAAATTCCTCCCCACTATTAGATTTTCTCTGCCCCCCACTTTCATCCTTGTTGACGCGGCTCCTCAGAAACTTTAACCTCGCTAATTCGGACTCGGATCCTGGAAGAGATTAACCTTGGATCCCCTGCCCCGTGAATATATTAACTTTGATTGAAGAAACGAGTATCCACGGAGGACTTTCCCTAAGCGCGATGAAGACTTTTCCGATGTGTTCTTTAGGACTTTAGAGTTCGAAGATATTATATGGGATATCCCGTGATTATGTACGTTTTAACTCCTTTTCATCTATTTCCCCGCCACCAAGGAGTAATCAAATTGATTCAATTTCGAATCACATGTATATCTCCGACTAGAGGAAATGGGGGTTCTTCGCGTTTGAGCTGCTAGCAGCTGCAACCGATTCTTCTAGATGACATGCAACGAAATAACGGGATACTAGTTCCTTCCCGGACACCCAATCTTCCAACAAATTGTTTTGTGGTTACATCCAAAACTTGCGGAACTGGTTTTGTACCACTTGAGATGAGACACTTTAGCTAAACTCAAACTCAGATCCTGTCAATTTTAACGTCTGATTTCGAATTCTGTAGCACATTGACTTAGATCCTTATCGAAATTTACATCAAACCCTTGGTTTTCCGCACGCCTTGCTAGAACGGTCCAGCCCTTGAACCCTAAGATTCTGAGAACAAGCACGCCACTGAATACTATACTATATATTTCGAAACGGTGATTGTAGCGATACCTTAACGAAATCTTAAACCATGGCAACTGTAGCGGCAGGGTCTCAAGCCGGCCATGACACCTTCGATGCACTCAATATCGAGTACGAAAAAGCTTATCGCGACAACCCCTTCAAGATTGCCACCATTAAGAAAGCAATAACTTTATTAGACCCCGGATCGAAGGTTCTCGACGTGGGATGTGGTACTGGGGTACCAGTTTCGGAGCTATTGGCTGAAGCTGGACTGGAGGTGGTTGGTTTCGATATTGCGCCCAAGATGGTTGAATTTGCTCAAAAGAGAGTCAAGGGTACCTTTTCCGTGTCGGATATGGTGCAATTCCAGGTTGAAGATACGTTTTCGGGCGTCTTTATGATATTTGCACATCTGCAACTTTCATATGCAGCCGTTCATGCGGCGGTGTACAAATACGTTAGTGCACTGAAGCCCGGGGGGATATTTGTTCTCGGTCAGATGCCGAGTGATTCGTACGTTAAGGACAAAGGTAACGCAGCATATGATGAAACGAGAACATATGTGGAGGATTATGATGCGCCATTTATGGGAGAACCACTTCCGACTTTCATGATGAGCGAGCAAGGACAGAGGAACTTTTTGACAAGTATGGGGTTGGAGATTGTGAGCGAGACAATTGATCAATTTCAACCGGATAATGAGAAATGTGAGCCGGAAATGCAGCAATATATCATTGCGAAAAGACCTGTGGATGGGAAGATTGTGAAACCGCAGCCACTCCCACACAAGAAGTAGCCAATTTGTGCGACGTCTAATCAAAATTTGTATACCAAACAAAAAGTGGATGCTGGAGACTAGAGATATCTCAACCGCGATCTAGGTAAACTTTTCGTCGGCAACCAATGAAACCTTTTAAGCAACATGTCAACCTACTCTATATAGCACGTTGTTTGGACGAGGGGATTTCCCGAATCCTGGAAACTTTTTGATGTATACTAAACTCTGTCTCTAGAAAGACGATGGCTTGAATTCAAGTTCATTTATCCCCAACGGGATTCAGCTTGTAACAGAATGTCGAGTTTTGTAAACCATATATAGTTTTGAAATAGAACTTCTCTGCCACATACGACCATAGACTGAGGAATCTAGGGCATCCCGTCCGCTCTGCCATACTCAAGCCTCAGATCGGTAGATTAGTAGTTGGGTGGGTGACCACCAGCGAATCCCTACTGTTGTATGTTTTTTTAACCTTTTGTTTTTGCCAATCTTGCTTCTTATCTTGCCATTCATTTTTGATGGAATGACTGTTCATCATTGAAAGCAGTACTACCAAGCCTCCTCTCATACCATCCATAGGAGATACATCCCGGTGGCCATGTCGATTGAACTTTTGATGATTCTCTCAAGACCCTCTTTTATGCCACAAATATGTAGGTCGTGGTATCCGGCCCCGAATATCGAGCTTTTCCATGCAGGCTGCGCGTACCCTGGCTGAATATTGGCACTCTTAAAAGGCCGTTACATCCTCTGTTCGAACATAATCCTGAGTACCTTACCAGTTCATCGACAGCTGCGGAGGACAACGAAAGAATAAGAAATTCGAGGAAAACCATAGGAAAAATTGTGTGGTATTTAAATAGTACGATTGTTACATGCAAGATATCCTTTAAAAACCTACATGCTTCATTTGAGCTTTACCATCACTTGCTCCCTTCTGTCGGAAGCCCAAGTTCAAGAGCCATACTCCAATCCTTTCCACTCTTATTTTTTCCACTGTGGGATCAGCATCATCGACCTCCTTTCAAACTAGTAGTTCCGCTCGTGGCCATTCAATATCTCAACTACAACCTTGAACCCGTCCTCCAATTCCCTCCCGTGCTTGGTCGATTCCTCTTGTTCCCTAGTTCTTCCTCCTCTTTCCATCTTCACAAGATTTCGGTGACTTGATCAATAGCGTAATTCTCCCCTTGATGGCCCAATCTGTGCTTGTAGCTTCTGCAAACACGCCCTCATCGTACCACTCCTTTTCCTGATCCGCTTCCATTGTATGCGAGCCTTCTCGCAAGATTCCGAATTGAATCCCTCCGGCTAGTCATTTTCCACGTGAAGACGAGCATGTCAATAGCTTTCATATGCTCCACTTGGATGACCACATGGTATCTATTCAAATAGCTTGAATTTGTTCATGTACTCGCGGAGGACTGCGGTTGCATGTCGGTGAGGATATCGGTCCAATCAGTCCTGGTTGTCACCGTCTTCGCGCAATTCGGTGTGTTGGATTGAAGGATCGCGATTATTCGTGTATAAAGCAGTTCATATTCCGCCTCTGAAATCATTTCCGGTGATTCTACTAACGAGTTCATATCGATTGATTCATCCAGAAATTGTCGAATGAAGTTGTTACATCGTAATGTATTGTGCATGTGTATGTTAAGCTATATCAACAATATCTACAGGAACCTCCGTGGTAGATGTTCCTATGTACTAAGCAGTTATGTAACAGATGAAGATGCATGTTAATAGAGGCTCATTTCCTTTCCACTCACGCGTTGTCCCGGGGGCGGAGTTTCAATGGGATTCTGCTCTTTAGTATCTTGAACTGCATCATGAAGATGTTGACCGGTCCCAGGATTCACTAACGCCGCATGAATTCTAGAGATAATTGAAGTGTGCCATGAGACTTCTTCTGGCGATATCGAAGATATCAAAATAGTTGGGTGGTCGTCGTTTCGTGAGCTTCACTTTTTGCGCCACATGGACTTGCACTAGCCACACTTCCAGCCCCACGCAAAAAATTCAGGTTCTCAGTTTTCAGTACAAATGCATTCATAGACAGTTTGTTGTGATATTTTCATATGTTGACAATCTTGAATGTTTCAACGTTTTAATATTGAGATGATTGTGGCAGTCAACGACTCAATGTTTCTTAATCGCCGTGAACAGAGCTTCAGTGGCAACCATACAAGAAGAAGTCTTCCTCTCCATTCTAGAAAGAATCATCCGTCTCAAGATAATGAGCTTTTCATTGAAAAGTAGCATAAATGTCATACCTCTTGATAGAATTCTTCAAAAAAGTGTTGATACACTTACATGTCAAGGAGTCAGCGACTTTTATCCGAATTTTCTAGGAATTGAAGGCTAGTGAAGGTCTCCCAATTACCTTTTCATTTGGTGGACGTTCAGTCATGTTACCTAATAATACTTCCACAATTGAGAGCAGGTCGTAAGTTTTGTTGCGTTGTGTATGATAAGATGGATGTGATCAGATGTGGATTTTAGGACAGCGAATGGCGTGTGGAGTGGAGAGGCGGCAAAGGAATGAATGGCGAATTGATTATTTTGACTGATTTTTTTTGATGTGTATTAATTTGATAACGAGGGAGCGGCATAGTCAGCGTTTGGCTTTCAGATTCTTTGGACTCTTTTCAACAGTGGCAGAAGAGTCTTGCAAGATCGATTGTCCTGAAATTAAGAGTAGCACTCTTTGCATGCTTTCAAACCATGACCTACGTTCATCAGGAGCAGTTTGAAGGAGCTTATACATCCCCCCAAAAACTGGAATGGAAAAGGTTCAGACCACAAATCTCCCAATTTCCGGAAGTATCCGGAAAGCTGAGAAAGAACTTGAAAGCGTGGGATAAGAACAAATCGTTAGTCAAATTCATCAGTTCATTCACGGTGGCATTAGTTTTTTAAACCAGGCATCCGTCAACGGGATGTTGCAGTTCACATTTTATT
The DNA here is from genome assembly GCA_004786275.1 of Botryotinia convoluta. Taxonomy (NCBI): domain Eukaryota; kingdom Fungi; phylum Ascomycota; class Leotiomycetes; order Helotiales; family Sclerotiniaceae; genus Botryotinia; species Botryotinia convoluta. The sequence continues at coordinate 17,868 of PQXN01000321.1, forward strand.
GGATTCAGATGTGCAATGACCAGCTAAGATTGAGCTTTCTTGCAAAGCCAAAGGTGGCGAAGAATCTTGATAATGCGAACTTCAAAAGCACATCAAGACTGAAGGACTGAGATGGATTTAATGGCCACTGGTCAATTCATACTTGATTGGAGTTGATTGACTGGTCAGATCTCTGGCATTTACCCCATTCTCGTTTTGAACCCGGTTTCATGCGGATATTGAAATGCTCCAAGTCAAGCGTGGTACGGATAGCAATCTCATAATATATCTACACTGAAAGTGGTGGGCATTTAATAACTGCAGCATGACTCAGATCGTTCAGCAAATACTTTCAAGGATGGTATAGCTTGGTATTCAAAGGTGTTTCTGATCACTTGAATCCTTTTGGCGTTCGGTCAAGAGTCATTGCCAGACTCAAGAAGAGCCATTTCCTCAACAATGCTATAAAAAAGCTGTGAGATTGGGAGATCAATTGTCATTGCCGCCTTTGAGATTTTTATCGGCGACTGCGGCCAAGTGCTGCGATAATAACTATGGATCACGATGAAGCTCCGCTGAACATGCTTAAGTACAATTTCCTTTGGCCTCTACGAACATGTATGGAGTCATCAGCAGAGAAGGTTAATGATGAAAGAAGTATACATCTCTAACCTGAACATTGGAGACGCAGATGCTATTAATAGAATTGTTACCTTATTTTGTGCGTGGTAAAATGAGTGACCAACGTCCCTTCCCCATGTTCCTTTTGTCAGAATACTTCGAGTCAGCAATTCTCTTCATTGAAGCAATGGATTCCTTGGTGGTTAATAGTCCAACGAAACGTCAAATCCATTAAATTTGGCTCAGTTGGAAAACAAGAATTGGCAGATCATATATGAAGTGATAGCCTACATTCAATGGCTTTCCCGGCTAGAGTCTGCCAATCAGAAATTGTCAAACCTTGAAGCTAATTGAAACAATCTGAGGATTTGCAATAATGGTTTCATCTCGAAGTTCGGAATCTTTTTCTGATATTAATAGCTTACCCAAATCTTAATCTGGCAGCCTAGCTTTAAGTCATGGATTAGCATGAGTAGATCTAGAGTAACTTCGTAAATTTCATTGCGATGCTTAATAGTATGCCAGTTTGTAGAGGTGTAACATCGCATTTCTCTATGCATTCATGGATAACATGATGATTAACAGATTCGATTCACACTTTATTCTTGATTGTCATGGTCACGAAGTTTAGTGATGTAGTTTTTGGGTAACATGGCAACGGCACAAGTGTCCTTAGTTTTTGGACGCTGTGCTCATGGCAGTAGTATAGAAGATTAATTAAAAATAATAAAACAAGGGAACAATGGTATACACTCCGAACGTCCCAATTAAACCCTACAAATCAAACAATACTCAAAGGGTCTGCCCTATGCAATCTAACTTGTACCCCGTTCTTACTTCGATTTGTGACAGTATGGTGATATAGAACTGGGCCCGGTTTTTCTAAATTCTCGATCCGATCATACTTTTGAAGAAATCTTATGATGATGTATGAAGTCTCAGTTAAGGCGAATTCCTCTATCAATGCGAATTAGTTGTCTGCACATTTTGATGTCTCAAAGACGGGGAAACTTACGACCGATACATTTCCTTGGACCTCCGCCGAAAGGAATAAATTCCCATGCAGCTCTTCTCCCTTCCCATCTCTCGGGCCTGAACTTATCTGCATCCTCACCCCAAATATCTTTCCTATATTGCATCGCGTACATTGATACCAATACTCTAGACCCAGCTGGTAAAAAAACAGGCTGTGTACCATCAGGACCTCCTCCACGTGGTAAAACGGTATCTTGATTACAAGTGCGATCGTTCAATGGAATAGGTGAACCAACCCGGAACGACTCGTCAATCACATGTTGCAGATATTTACAAGATCGCAAAGTTTGAAACGAGATCGCTGAACCATATTGTCCAAAGTCAGAGAGAATGATGCTTCGGAGTTTGGAGTAAACATCTGGATTGCGTGCAAGAAAGTAAAATATCCATCCGAGTAATGTACCAGTTGTATCGCGACCAGCATTGAGTACTTGCAGTGTTTCGTAGCGAAGCTGAATTGGGTCTTGATTTACCTTGGCCAATTCTTGCAAAAGTGAAAATGGCTTTTTCTCTGAATCTGGTTCGGAACTCTTTTCGTCTTGGGCTTTGCTGAGGCATTCTCCCACAAATTTGTCGACCATTCGATGTACCTCGTCGCGATGGTGATTAAAGTTGCGGCCTTTGACAAATTTATTCCACTTACCAGCAATGCCTTTCATGAATAATGTTTCTTTTCCGGCATCAAGATGACGTCCAAAACTACGAAAATCTGTGTCTTCCGTGCTGTTCGTGGGGCTTGAACTGGATTTATTATCGGATTCTTGAGAGTGTACAGATTTTCCATAGAGGAACTCAGTTGCAACGTCCAACGTCAAATTATAGAACAGAGGGCCCAGGTCGACCTTTTCTGTCCAACCATCTTCGGTACCTTGAAATTCCTGTCGAGCAAACAGTGCCTGGACGTGTCGCTCTTCGAGATCGAGATCCGATACTCTGAATCTAGAGAACTGCGGTCGTACAAGCTGTCTGGAGTGTTTCCATGCATCGCCTGGAGTTTTAGAATTAGCAAACTGATGGCAAATCTTTCATTATCGAAGTCAAAGTAACATACCCCGAGAAGTAAAAATAGCATCACCAAGAAGCGGACTCCAAATCTCCCTCCTTTGTGGTCCAATATCCCATTTCTTTGCGTCAGTTTGCAGGATGAATTGCACTAAGCTTGGATCTCTTGTAATAATAATCTCAGTGTCCAAAACCATTCCCCTCACAGTCAGAGTATCCGGTGATATCTTATCCATAAGTTCCTTGAACCATATAGGGCTCCTTCCTTCACGCTGTGCTTTCATCGCCCCAATAACACTCATGATACCGAATGGATCGCGTCCAGATACTGTTGGGGGAGGTGCACAGCCATGTCGTTTAGAGTCTTGAAGACGTTTTCGTTGGGTGAGGTATAATGAAATGCATTTGAAAAGGACGGCAAAAGTGCCAATATACAAAGAAAGAGAAAAGATATACATGAATTGATGATTTGATGATATTTCATTGATCTCAAGTGTTCGAGAATCTTATCAATTCAAATGGTGTTTGTCAATGGAGCACAACAGAATGGTAAGTAGAAACTTATTAGGAGGAACTTCGATTAGACCAGAAATTAAACGAAAGCTGAGGAAGTACATGCATGCATGAACTGGTCATTGTGAGGATCTTCACGGGTAAGATAAAGTGGGCTAATTTTAATATTTACTAAACTCTGCATGATAAATGGGCGTTATTAAAACACTATTCCGGTGCCGTTTTTAACAAATGTAATATTTCGGGATTTTTATAAGCTTCATTGAAATGCCTAGTTAGGGTACCGCTAGCGCGAGTAGATCATACACTCGGAACGACGGCCAACAATAAGCTAATTTGGTTTGTCACTAGTACGCCAATTATTGAAAAGAGGGCTATGCTAAGCTAAGTAGGAATTATCAAGGGTTAAGGATAGACGTGTTTCTACAAGTGAGATGCCCGGTAAGATGGTGTGCGTTGTCAATACTGCTGTGCCAGTCCACCGTCGAATGCCCCAGCCGTAAAGTTGTAATAAGACCGAGAGTTACCCAGAGAATTCATGTTCTATCTGAAATCAATTACATGCCATCTTATTGATTAAAAACTTGCTTCCACAATTCATATCTGTACTCTGCATCGAAATCATGAACAAACTACCATACACCCTCTCCCCACTCGACTACCTATCACCACACGTGCACGTCCCAAAACTACTATATTTTTCTTCTAATTCAAACCCCCAAGCCATTATTCAAACACTTAAAGATGGCCTTTCAAAAACTATATCAGCGTTCCCTATCGTTGCTGCATCTGTTGGGCCTTACCGAGAACCAAATTTTCAAAAAGGCTCACTTGCCGTGCAAGCTCCTTATTTCAGTGTCGATGAAATTCTTTCGGTGAAGGATCTCAGTTCCAAATATGACTTTCAAAGTATTCAAGCCAACGGATTTCCCACCGATGCAGTTGATGGAGATGTACTTCCAGATGTTGTAAGAAAAAACGCTCAAGTTTTTCTTGCGCAAGCAAACATCATCCGTGGCGGTGTTGTATTGGTTTGTGCAGTGCACCATTGTGTTATGGATGAGGCGGGAATGTTTAATCTTTTGAAATTGTGGTCTACATTCTGTTGCGGGGGAAATGGTCATGAATTGGTGACTGACGAATGGATTGACAACTCTGCTCTGTTGCAAGGACAGGGAACGGGCAGATTGGAGGATTATCCAGAATACAAACTGTTACCAGAGGATTTATCTTCCACGCCATATGTTTCAGTTGCTTCAGATGTGGTGGGAACGGCTGTATTTTTCTTCTCAGACGACTCTTTGCGACGCCTGAAAGAGCTGGCCAATGAGGACTTGAATGATTTATCTTGGGTCTCGACAAATGATGCTTTGGTTGCACTCATTTGGTCTAGGATAACTTCGGCACGTTTAGCTACTTTGAACTCCGTCGAGCCATCTACGTCTTCAGTATTCGTCATGACAGTCAACGGACGCAACCGTCTTCAACCCGCTATGTCCCCTACTTTCACTGGAAATGTTGTATTGATTGCCAAATCTACTAGCACATTCTCCGATCTAATATCAAAGTCCACAAATACTACAGATATTGGAGCCATTGCACGCATCGTTCGCCAATCAGTGCATGACGTTGATGAGGCGAGGGTTAAAGACGTAATCAAAGCAATCCAGAAGGTGTCGGATCTTAACCGACTAGAGCCAAGTGGCTATGAGTCCTACCAACGTAATGTTGGGTGCTCATCTTGGTCAGGACAGCCATATTACGGCTTAGATTGGGGGACCAACCTCGGTGGTAAATGTAAAAGGTTTAGATGGAGAAGTTTGAAGACTGATGGAGCCTTTGTGATTTTCCCGAGAATTCCCGGAGGCGAGGGAGAGAAAACTGGGGAGGGGGGATTGGAGATTTGCATGGGCTTGCGCAGAGAGTGTTTGCTGGCATTGAGAGAAGACAAGGTTTTTGGTCAATTCGCAGAGTGGAGGTGCTCTTGAGGTTCAGGCTTTGGGCATGTCATCATTAGCCAATTTTTTATCAGGTTGTGGTGTTCAGTAATCTTATTCGAAATGATGTACATCTTGAACTTATTGATTATAGAGTTGATGCTGGCGACTTCTAAAAAAAACACAGAATCCACCAATACAATAACTCATCTCGCTGAAATGCACGTTCATATCTTGTTGAAGTGGATATAAAATTATTCCCTCAACACAATAAAACTTTTTACAATCTTGTTCCTAGACTTAGACGAGCTACGGGTAGCCTGTCACCTAATTGCGTTTATGATGTGCTACGAGGGTAATTCAGATGCCGATTAAGAATCGTCAGTAAGGATCCTTCAATAAGTTAGCCGACGATCGCTTAGATCCACTTAACTACCCATAAAAATAATATAAACTTTTTTAGCGGGAAAAAGGATCAAGAGATCCTCGATATCAGCCATTGTATCATTGTCGTCCAAGAACGTAAATCTAACGTTTGGACCAGATAGCAGTGTTTAAAGTTCATCGACACCTCGGATTCTGACTCTCCGCAAGATAGTTCAGACAAAACGATTCGATCTAGACACCAATTGTTCTATATCGTGAACTACGGAGTATAGTAATCAAATATGACTCAAGCAGAATCACCAAAATTGCGATATGCAGAGTCTCTCTCGTTCTGGTACAGTATGTCTTATGTGTGGTCCTTTGCTATCGCATAGAACTTTCCGAATTGGTGGGTCTTTAGCGGTGACAACGAATCTCCGTCTGTGCTTTGGTGGGGCAGCTGAGGGAGCGCTAGCTTCGCTGTCCCTGACTTGACCAGATTTCGCTTGGCCTTACATCGCCAAGCTTAAAATGCCCGAATGCGATCGTCTCACGTGATCGTATTAAGATCGTTGTCAATCACACTAAAGTAACTTTTGTGGCGTTCCAAGCGGTCGACAAAGAGTTCATTAATGTTAGTTTGGAAAGATTGTTAAATGAAGGTGAGTTTAATGTTTGCTCCGTTATATCCACAATTGCTTGATCCTGATCTGCCGATCTCTCTTTCGCATCTAAGTTCCGGCGGTAGCGAAAACTTTACTCGCTCAGCGGCCTTCTCAGGAACAACCAGATTCCCATTCGGGGTCTCTTGCTGTCTCAAAAATGGTAGATCGCTATGATCAGCAGATTCCGGGAATCCCGGTCGAATAATCGGTCAGTCGCCAGGATTGTGGTATATATCTTCATTCTCATTACATTGGAAATCGAATAATCCATCAAACACTTCACATTCATTCATCAATCACACTCATTTAGCAAACTATCCCCTCATTCATTCAACCCACCACAATCAATCATCAAACCAACTTGTTTACTCAAAACCCCAAACCGAAAACATGCAATTCTCACGTATCTCTGCCCTCGCTCTCGTCGTTGTCCTTGCGGACTTCAGCATTGCTCTTCCCGTCAACAAGGACCCATCGATTGCCGCTTTAGACCGACTAGTTCCAGCAGACGCCGCCAATGTGAGTAAAATTTCAAATAGAATTATTGAGAAATTGTTTCTAACAGATTGATCGACAGGTGATCCCTCGCCATGCAGGAAACCCAGGATACGAGGCTGCTCAAGCAGGAGAGGGTCCATTGGCCCCAGCCCACCCAACTGAAGTCCACCCAGCTCCAGTCCAACCAGTTGTGGTACACCCAACTCCAGTCCACCCAGGTACTGTTCAACCCGCCGATGTCCAACCCGCCGATGTCCAGCCCGCCAACATTCAACAAACTGGATTTCACCCAGTTATCAACAACCCAGAGCAAGTACAAGGCGATCGAAATGGAAATTCTTTGATCGATGTGAACAACCAGCTCCTTCTTCCCATTGATATCGACTGCGTAGGAATTGCTGTCTGCAACCCGGTTACAGTTAACAGAGAGGGAAGCACCAGTGCATAAGCTGGCACGGCAGCTATGCATTGATCGTGCTTCATTGGAGCGGGGGAGGACGATGCCGAGGTCCTTGAGAATATGTAGTAGGAAATGGAGCCTGCATGTCTGTTGAGATGATAGTTGAAATTTGGGGAGAAAATTTTTTGGCGACATGATTTTTGTGGAGATTTTTAATCTTAATATATACATTTTTACCGTTCTGAAATTGCTTCTATCCATTGCCCCGAATTTTTGATTTCATGAACTTCCAATGACTTTCAGCATGTGAATTGCATGTATTACAAAGTGAGAATTCCGAATTCTTTGAACTTGCAGACATAGGAACATTTGACAAGGTCAAGTGCCTAGCACATTCTGCCTATTTGTGACTTCTATCATTGAGGATAGGAAGAACCATGCTCTTAATCCTTCAACAAAGCGCATCTGTCGGACAAATGGCTATATAGCCTGCCTTCTCCCCACTCTCGTGCGCAGATGACGTGTGTGATGGTGTCCTACGTAATATGGAATGGGGATACCATATTTTAATATTCCCTGTTCATACGAAGAGGGCGGGCAGAATGGATACAGCCCCTCTTTGAGTCCTGCCCCTCTATAACTTCTGCCCGTCTTTGACTCCTATGTATGATTCATGTGTGTACACCCTTTGAAGTCTGTTCGACAGTATCGAGACTGCTGTAAAAGTTGTACTCATAGCTCATCACACCCTTAGCGAAGACATAACAAGACCCTCCATCTCTCCAATCTTCAATATACCCAATATATCAATATTAGATTGTCGACAGATGATATGCAGAATCACAATTGCTCATTAGATTTAGTACAATCAATCCGAAGTCAAAACAGGATATTTCCATTGTTTTTATGAAGGAATTGTAGCTTTCTAAAATTGAGGTCAGAGACACTTCTACGTATCTAAATTTCAGTTGAATCAATTTTCTTTTTGAGTGGGCATTCAGCAATTCAATATATATAAGAAAACAGGGATTTCATAAGAATTATATTACAGAAAGGATAGGGTACGTAAACTATGACCAGAACTCTTACAAGCAAGAGTCTTTGTGAAAAAATCTATGTAAAAATTAAAATGTTTCTGTACCATCTCCTAATTTTCCTTCATGCCGACTAACGTTAACATCGCATCAATTATGAAACAAATTTAGATGGCAGTAACCTTTACTTGAAGACCATCTCTTGGTCTCAAAACCAATCTCCACATCTTCAAGTCCTCGGGATTCTCCACGCTCTCATCACGCTCAAACTTGTACATGCTCAATAAACAACATATCAAAACCTTCATTTCAGTCTCTGCAAATTTGCGTCCAATGCAACCTCTGGGGCCTTGCAAAAAAGTCATGAAAGCATTGGCCGTGAAAGTAGAAGGCAATTTGTCCCAGCGATCAGGGTCAAAAACATTGGCTGTAGGACCCCAGTACATAGGAAGATGGTTAACAGTGTTTGCGAGAATATAGATGACCGTACCGCCTGGAACTGTGTATGGGCCTAATTTATCGTCTTTGAGAGATTGTCGGACTGTCATTGGGATGGGTGGAATGAAGCGGAGAGATTCACGGCAGACATTGTCGAGGTATGGTAGAAGATCCGCATCAGTCTTTTCAACACTTCCTTCATAACGGGCTTTTTGATCGAATAGGAAAGGCATGTGCTCGCGGATCTCGGCTCTGAGTTTATCTTGAATTTCCGGATGAGTTGAGAGAAGATGAATTGTCCATGCTAAACCTGTTGCTGTTGTGTCGTGGCCTGCTCCAAGGAAAGTCTGTGGAAAATGTATGTTAGTCTTTTGCAAGATTTCAACGAGCTATTTACGAATTCTGCTTACCATGATTTGATCACGCATAGTCTCGAAAGATAAACCTTCTTCACCAGCTTCCTTCATCTTCAAATTGTCCTTGGCAATCAACGCGATGATGTCCTTATGGTTAGTTCTCTGGGCAGCTTGTTCTTGCTTCTCGTCAATGATATCTGTTGCAGTCTTGAGAATGATCTTTCGCGAACTCTCCATATCACGGTTCATCTTGGCGGGAATGTACTTGGTGGATGGAATAAAAGCCTGAAGACCGTGCAAGATACGGGATCCAATATCGAAAGCGAAGACAAGTCGGTAGGCCTCACGAATTGGAGCTTCGGGGTTTTCAAGAGAGTTGATATCAACACCAAAGCCGGCGGCACCAATGATGTCAAGAGTAGTGCGGTTCAACCATTCCAAAACCTCAAAAGGCTTACTCTTTACCGAGTCAGCGTCCATTTCTTCCTTCCACAGCTTGGTGAGAAGCAATGACTTCTGCCAGAATACTGGGTAGAGCGCTCGAATCGATTGAATAGAGAAACCGGGTGCTAAGGACTTTCGTTGATGGATGTGCTCATCTCCCTCAGCAAGAAGTACACCTTCTCCAAGAATTCTGACCATCCACAACTTCGCGCGCACTGGCTTTGGAAAGTTGTATGGATTTCTGGTTGTCATCTACGAGTTCATGTTAAAGATTGTACAAAGTAATTTATACTGATATATCATACCTGCTTAATTGCATCGTCATCTACGACTGATAGACGTTCAGCTCCAAAGGGAAAGAAGTATCTGATGATTGGGCCGTGGGTTTGATGCCATTCACGCTGTCTAACACCAATCTCAGTGCTGATAATGTCAAAGAATTGACCCCAGAGAGGGAAGCCAGGGACGGTAGGAACATGTCGCAGCTCGGAAATATAGAATGGGAAGATGTAACTGAGGTAAAAGACATATGATGGTATGAAGACTCCAAAGACAATTTGAAGTGAGTATAGAGTGCTCCACGAGGAGTTCTTTGATATTAGGAGTGCAATCAATGTCGCAGCCCCAGAAAGGGAGGCGAAAGATACTTCGATAGCCATATCGTTGCTCAAAGCAAAGTGTTATTGAGTTGAGAAGGAAACGACAAGACAAAGACCGGAATCATGTCACTGATGAATGAATTCGAAATGCTAATGAAATTATTCACCGTCTATACTTGTGGATCTTAATCTTAACAACACTTGGTGTATCTTAGCCAGAATGCTCGAAAATGTTGATCTCATTGATCGTCATCACACATTTACGATCGAATCTATCTAAAATTCTCCACAAATATTGCAGAAGTGCATTCCCAAGAATGTATCAACTACTAATAACTTTCAATAGACGGTAAACGATATATCCGGCTAACATGTCGAACAATGCCAGCACGGTATGTACACATCCTTGCTTGACACGCCAAAATTGCTGTCTTAACTAATTACTCGGCGTGATCGAATCTCGCAGGGTGTGGGTCAGAGATTTCTTTGTGGAGATGTGCAAGAAGCATTCTATTAACATGAGTTTATTGAAATGATTTTAATTGACTCAAAAAGAAAACTTTAAATTTTCGAGAAAAGAATAACGTGAAACAGCCGTCCCGCTTGTGAGAATTGGATTAGTATCACCCCCACTGTTATTGCTGATCTACAAGCACTAGTAGGCATTTCAACGTGAGCGGGAAGCAGACAACCGGAACGAGTAATTGCGCGATCATCAAGATTCAAGATAGGCGAAAGGTACCCGCAAAAAGCTTATCTTCACTTAGACGTTCCCAACAAAGCCCCCTACGACACATCATTTATGGATTCTCACTAATAATCAATGCGGAGCTAGTCCGTGTACTTCGGAGAAATTCATCCATTCGATCATTTCTATGCACGCCAAGTGGTAGCAATAATTCGATGCTTGAAACGTCCGGAAGCTCAATTTGTTTCCGCAAATCTGTCGTTACACTTGCCGTCGCCCCTGATGGCGGTCATTCATCATAGTGACAAAGCCCCACTCCATGGCGAAAGTTAGCTAGGAAGTAGACTTTGCGGACCCATGCAATTGAAAGTAGTTCTTAAACTCTCAATTACTCAGCTCGAACTCTCAATTACTCAGCTCGAACTCTCAATCACTCAGCTCGAGATTTTGGCTCAGATCATCCACACTACAAATTCTAGTCTTGATTGTGATCGTCATCACTAGTCCATAGAAGTTTTCAAAGTTTTCGATGTATGAGAAACGGCATTTCAACTAGGATTAGCACCGTCCTCCCTATCTTTTGAAAGAAGCAAAATTCTTTAAGATATAATCGTTAACCCCTAAAATAACAAAATTCTTTTTGACATCAGAATCCCATCTTGAATCTCATTCTTATCTCACACATTCTTTTCTCACGAGTTGCGATAGCATCAGCCAATATGTCAAGCAGTACACTTCTTTTGCCGCTGGATGGGGCCATCAAGTTCTCCCCATGGGAAGCCTTCGATAAACTCTGGACGTCGATCGCAGGATATCCTGCTGAAGACTTTGAATTCATTCCAGGAAAGACGCCAATGGCTACGTTGAAAGGAACTCTTGTTACAATAGCTCTTTACTACGTAATCATCTTCGGTGGTCAAGCATGGATGAAGAACCGTCCAGCATATAAACTGAATGGTTTATTCATGGCACACAACTTGATGTTGACTGTCGTAAGCGGTTCGTTGCTTGTTCTGTTTGCGCAGCAGCTCATTCCAAGTCTGTGGAAAAATGGCTTGTTTGATGGTATCTGCGGTGGAACTGGATGGACCAAGCCATTGGTTACACTCTACTACGTATGTTCATATTCCCAAGACTTGGACAAAGATCATACTAATGAAGACATACAGTTGAATTATATCACCAAATATGTGGAGTTGCTTGATACCGTTTTCTTGTTCCTCAAGAAGAAGCCTTTGAGTAAGTCATAACCGAACCTGAACTTATGCAGTGCTTATTGTTATACTAGCTTTCCTTCACTGCTATCACCACCCAGCAACAGCTCTCTTGTGCTATACTCAACTTGTTGGACACACTCCAGTATCCTGGGTCCCAATCACTTTGAATCTTTCCGTTCACGTTGTGATGTATTGGTACTACTTCCAGAGTGCACGTGGAATCCGCATCACCTGGAAGGAATGGATTACCCGCATGCAAATCACCCAATTTGTCATTGATCTTTTCGCAGTTTACGTAAGTCTCAAAATCAGGAAACAAAACTCTTACTGATTTTTCTCCAGTTCGCCACATACAACTACTACGCTAGCGCCTATTACAAGTATCTCCCCCACGTCGGAACATGTGCTGGTGAGCCATTTGCTGCTTTCGCTGGATGTACTATTTTGAGCTCCTACCTCTTTCTTTTCATCTCTTTCTATCTTGCTACATACAAGAAGACTACAGTGAAGAGAACCGCCATCAAGGCCCAGGATATTAAAACTGTAGTAAAGTCATAAACACTGAAGTTTTAAACCACAAAGCCATCGACTGAGGAGCTTTCCCTCTTGGGCTTTGGGAGATCTTTGTAGGAGGCACGTTTCAGGAGGGGTTTAGGGGCATAAATTCGAGAAGCAGTTCTAATGGGGATTGGATGGTGAAGTTTGTATTTGATAAGTTTTATTTTGTAGCATAATGTATATTCTCCCTGCGAGAGCTTCGAATGTAAGAATAGAAAACAATTTTAATCTCTGGAATTTTGCACCATAGTCAAGTGTGAAATACAATCTTTTGTGTGATTCGATTAGATAATGCGGTAAATTATCCAGGTTGAAAATAACTAGTGCTTGGGCTAGCTCTAACACCCTCTACCTGGTTCCGGGAATATATCCACATGCTCGAGCGGTTGATACAGGTCTTGGCAACAATCATTTGCACTGACTCTAAAGAACTGCCAGCTTTCGCAATCTTGTCAGCCCTAAATCAAAGCAACCATGCGGGTGGATCTCAGAGGGACACCCTAGCCCAGAAAGGGTATATGAATCAAATATAATGTCTTTTGATTCCCATAGAGGTATGGCCGGCCCAATGTCGGTTACACCATAGTCAGTTTAGTCTTTTTTATACCCGCTATCGAGCCAGTAATCGATTCGGACCTTTGATAGATTAACTTTCTCGGCCACGTCCAGGTTTCCTGTGTAGATCTTTATACTATTAACACATAGTGGTTTCACGCGGGATCCCAAATGGGAAACGAAAGAGATCAGCACTAGTCCATTGGAGTTTAAACTAATGCAAGAGCCGCAGGAAACTGGAATGATGCATCCTCACCCAGCCGTCTTCATTTAACTAGCGTGTATGGCGATCAACCTGGCAAGGTAGATCTTTGATTTTGGTAATAGACATTGCGAAGAAGATCTCTGCATGGAAGGCCATCGTGCTCAATTTTCACGAAATCTTGGTGAACTTTAAGGATCATAAATCTCACACGAATATTGGGTCTATCTGAGCGCCATCTACGACATGTATTAATAGAAGTTCAGGCTAGCTCTTGCCATTTGCAGTGTTGGCGGTGAAATCAAGCATTTCAGTAACAGAAAACAGAAATGATTTCTTCTTTCTCTTTTCTATGATCTCATTTTCTTTACACATGTCAAATATTCTAGAATAATATTCTGCATCGCAGAAATCTCCATCTTCAGCACCTCTTTCACTATCAGACTTCAAAATGAACAACTTTACAGTCAGTGGTACGCAAACCACGTACCTGTACACCGGGTTTACAACTCAACCTTTCTTCCCAAGCAAAACTCTTCTCTTGGCCATCATTACGTACTCTTTACACATTCTTTTGAGATGTTTAGATTATATTTATACATCGTTGACAGTATGGAAGCTCGCTGTCATTTTACTAGCAATTGGGAATTTCAAGACTCTGCCATTAATTTGGCATTTACGTATCGTCAACGCCTTTCGATTCTGTCTTCGCTCACAGCGGCCAAAAGTTAAATGTGGACCACATCAAATTTTCCAGCCCTTGATCACTGAGTCACATGCCCCGTTGATGGAGATTGACTTGAACCTCCACAGTAAGTTGTGAATGCTATTATTTTTCTAGGTGTGTAGTTACTGACTCCCCTTAGAAAGTAACAGTTCCTACTTTTCAGATGCTGATGTAGCTCGAACACACTTGTTTTGTACGCTATTCTCCGAGGCCATCGAACAGATGAGAGGTGGAACAGAGGCAGTCACAGGATCGAAGGGACCTGTTTTCGGCATTGCTTTAGGAGCAGTAAATTGCAATTTTAAGAAGGAACTCAAGCCTTATGAATCATATGAGATGTGGACAAGAATTCTATCGTGGGACGAAAAATGGATATGGACTGTCACACATTTTGTTCGAAAGGATGCTTCAAAACCAAAGTCATATACCCTTTATCCACAGCAGAAATCGGATGAAGAAGATGAAAAAAGCAAGGAATTGGATCCAAGAGCTGGTGTCGTAGCATCCTCGCTTGGCAAATGTGTTTTCAAGCAAGGTCGCAAAACAATCAGTCCTGAATTTATGATGAAGGCTTCTGGACTGCTTCCGGATGATCTTCAGAAGAATGAAATGGATGCGCAAATGAATGAAGAAATCAAAACAGGCAACTTTGAAAAATGGACACATGCAAAGATCGAGGAAGAGAGGTTAAGGGGAAAGAAAATTGCAGACACTTTGTCTGTGGAGAGCCAGCAGGAGTTGGAGGCATCATTCACTGGTGAATCTGAGGCATTAGGAAGGCATACTGATGGTACTGGCTTAGTTGGTGTTTTCTCTACTCTTGCTCAATTGGCGGGGCTGAAGAAGAGCCAAATATTATGAGCTACCAGCGCTCATGTGTTCTGGATATAAGGTTTTCATTGCTGTCTGTATATATTATAATTTTTAATCAGCCGCGTATATAGATAACAATTGCAGCGCATTTGTCACATGGTGTTGAAATGACTTCATCTTCACACGTTGAATGAATTTTTGTCTGTTGGAGATCAGTCCATACGTACAAAAGAAGGTTTTGTCACAGCGTCGGCCCATCGAAAATTCGGGTCGTGATCCAAATAACCTAAAATGTTTAGCTGGATGAGATGTCACAGACCAATTTCTCCGGTAAAGATCTACATCGAAAAACCCAGTTCTCATCCCGAATGGTGCCGGATATCTGTACTAGTTCGTAGCCCGCATATCTACAATAGTATATATTGTTGATCGGCAATCCCGTATCCGCAACTAATGGTTCACCTACGTAATCAACTATACCCAATATCTCACATCGTAATTTGGATTGTAGTGAACAAAGGAGTTGAAACAACTTTACATCGACATTAATATCAAAAAATACCACGAAGGCATCCCCTGGAGATGCAAATATGGGTTCAGACGGTGAAGCGAGCTCTCCAATTGAAAATGCAGCACCAAATACAGATTTAGTGGAAGAACTTGACTTTTCGCGTCAAATTTCCCATGTACAACCGTCATCTGAAACTACTCTGGATGACAGAGGAGACCAGACGGTTTTATATGAGGCCAATGGACTCTCTCATCATTCAGATACTGATAATAATCAACAAGTAGTAAATAAAGGATCTGGTAGACACGAAGGTTCTAAAGACAATGTGGAAGCGATCAAAGATGGAACTAAACCTCAGCTCGCAGAAAGTACATTTGGAGAATCAGAATCACAGTTGGTTCGCAACAAGGAAATATCGACAGAGAGACTGAACTCTCAGGGAAGTCCTCAACAGCCAGAAGAACAAAAGCCAAATGTCTCCCACGATTCTTTAAACAACCTCAAAGAAAAGTCGCGCATGAGCTCAAGTTCGCGTCCCACTACCATGGAGAGTACGAAAGCAGGCTCCGATTGTGCAGGATTTGAATCTACCATGGAGTTGGAAAAGTCATCACTCGAGGATGAAAGCACTCGAATATTACAACCCACCACATCTCGTGGACCACGAAAATCTTCAGACATCGATCCTAACAAGGCATCTCGAAATAATGCTGCCCTCAACGAACTGTTCACAGATATAATAGCATCTGCAGCTCCATCACTTCGACATCTAGCATCTCAAAGCACGCTTGGTGAATCCGTGTCTAGCGCCAAGAGAAGTAGGACCTATGAGCGACCACATCGATTATCAACTCCTGTGGAAGAGCAGAGACACCCTGGAAAACCAGGATTATGGAGTAATCAATTCATGAAAAACATAGATGAGATGGTGGATTGGGAAACCAAAGAGGTAAACGCAATATCGTTGGCCTCCACCAGTAATCTGGATGCGTTCGGGGCTCGCGCCAAAACCGAAAAAAATGAGGTTGTTGCGCCACCAGAGCCACAGGAATTGGATGCGGAAATTGAGTACCCTGGAACTCTTGCTCTAACGATTCTCACGATCGGGCTTTGCTTGTCGGTGCTTTTGATTTCTTTGGATAGAACAATTATTACAACTGTATGCCTGTCATTCCCATTTCCTCCGTTGCACGCATTACTAACATTACTCCTAGGCGATTCCCTATATTAGTGGAGAATTTCGTTCATACGCAGACGTCGGGTGGTATGGAAGTGCATACCTACTTACGGCATGCGCGTTCCAACCGATGTATGGAAGGATCTTTACTATTTTCAGTATCAAATGGTCATATCTAGGCGCAAATGCGCTATTTGAGATAGGATCATTGATTTGTGGTGTAGCTCCGAATTCTCTCACATTGATTATAGGGCGTGCTATCGCTGGAGTTGGGAGTGCGGGTATTTTAACCGGGTCTTTTGTTGTGGTCGCTCATAGTGTTCCGATACAAAGACGTCCCGTCTTCACCGCAGCTGTGGGTTTGATGTGAGTATTGCAACTTGGCTACTCATCCCTAGACTAATTTTATCGTAGGTTCGGTTTAGGAGCTACAGTGGGACCATTGATGGGAGGAGTTTTCACAGATAAAGTATCATGGAGATGGTGTTTCTACTTCAATCTTCCGGTCGGTGGTGTAACCATCTTGGCCATGATCTTATTCTTCAACCCTAAGAATAACACGGACACAAAACGATCGTTCGGCTCACGAGTCCTGGATCTCGATATCCTCGGAAATATTCTTTTGCTCGGTGCATGCGTTATGCTTTTCATAGCTTTCCAACATACTGAAGAGGTAAGTTCTATTCTCGTGATTTGGCGGTCTACCATTACTAGGTATTGACTATCCATTAGGGCAATTCTTGGTCCAGCGCAATGGTTATTGGTCTTCTCGTCGGCTTCGGTGTAACCATGATTGTGTTAGGACTGTGGTTCTGGTACAGAGGCGACAAAGCTTTGGTTCCACTTGAAATCCTCCAGCAACGCACCGTATTAGCAAGCTGCCTTTTCTCGTTCTTCCTCTACTCAGCCTTGATTATTCACGGCTATTATCTCCCTCAATGGTTTCAAGCGGTCAAAAATACATCCGCCATCACATCGGGTGTTGACATGATTCCATATGTCCTCTGCAATGCTTTCTTCTCACTCGTGGCAGGTGTTCTCGTCTCCAAATCCGGATACTTTACACCACCCGCCATCATCGGTACAGCAATAGCTACGATAGGCTGTGGATTTATCAGCACATTCAGAACTGATACCACATCGGCTGAGTGGATCGGCTACGAAATTCTCAGTGCGACGGGTTTCGGAATTGCAATCCAACAAGGATTTACCGCTGTCCAAACCGTCTTACCATTGGAGAAAATCCCTATCGGCACCGCTGCGGTGGTTGCATCGCAGTCTTTTGGTGGCGCAGTTTTTGTTTCTGTTGGAAATACAATTCTTCAGAACCAATTGAAAGCTTCATATGCCAGTGGAAAACTACCAGGAATCAATATCCAGGCAGTTTTGGATGCTGGTGCCACGGGCTTCAGATCTGTAGTTGATGCGGATCAATTGCCTGCACTATTGGAAGTATACAATGGTGCTTTACAGAAAGTTTTTATCGCAGCGATTCCTGTTACTGGATTGGCGTTTATTTCTTCTCTATTTCTGGAATGGAAGAGTGTTAGAACTCAGGAGTCCACTGAACAGGTTTGAATCTTTTGACTTTGCGATCGTGCGTTTGTTTAAGGTCAATGCGGTAATATGAATATTATCTATGTACATATACTTCCAGTCTAAATTGAATTATAATATCTTGGAGGGTACGATTAGATCATAGCAAATAATATAATTTATTATAACAGTAAGAGTAGAAGACTTAGTTGTTCTGGTGAGAAATAAATGGAATATATGATTGTTAAAGTAGGTATTGAAGTCAGAATAGTATATGCTAGCCGAATTGAACTAATCCGCTTCGTTTTTTTTTCGTCTTTGAAAGAAGATCTATATCTAGGTACCCCGGGCCTAGGTAGGTATATTTATATCGAGTTCTAGTAGTCTCATACTTATGAATAAGACTAATTTGAATCATTACTTATAAAACCATTTCATAGAACAAGAGGGAATAATATCAATCAGACTCGGTGAATATAAATGTAACGTATCATGTGCTTCCATTCCATTCCACTTAACTATAAATCACTTCAATAAGATAAATCATTTAACTTCTATACAATGACATAGTTTCACCTTATGAAATCATGTTTCAAACATATTATACAGTTGTGATATCACTTATTCACTTGAAGTTAGTAAGTGATTTAGTATATATACTTATAATAGAGTTCAAGAATAAAGTTAGACTGAAATATGCTTGAAATCAGTCCAGATACATCTGAGAAGACCAAACATTTATGGCCAAATTGTGAAGATGCTGTTTTTGCTAATATACTAAGATACTTCATAACTTACAAGCTAGTCATAAAAGCTCTTCGTCATACCCAAATCTCTCACAGTCCGGTTTTCAGCACTTGAAAACCGCACCTATCAGTCTTTCCCATTTATTCCATACATCTCGTCCGCCTCTAAAGACATTATCCAACTCTCTATCCATCATATAGTCCTCTGTGTTCATCTCCATAGCCAATTCCATCCATTTAGTTCCTGCATGTCCACTTGCGGAATTCTCACTGGAGATAATGTTGCTCTTCGCGTTCCGCGAGACCAAGCCTTCAAGCTGTGGTAAAACCCCGATATTGGGAGAAGCTGAGCGAGACATGGCTGTGAATTTTGGTGTGTCCCGGCCTAGTTTGGCTTGGACTTTTCTATAGAGTTGGATGAGGATATCTTGACGAGGGTAACCATATGACTTGCGCGAGATCCGAGAAGTAGGGCTAGAGTGACTGAATTCGGGCGATCTAGAAGCGGCGCGACTGGCACCAAGTCTGGGGCTAGATAGTTCGGCATCAAAGACTTTGTCCACGAGAATTTTCAGCGATTGAGCATTGCAATCCAAGGAAGTGCACAAACTAAGGTGCATGAGGAGGATAAAGACAGCGTGGTGAGGCTGTATGAGACCAGGAAGAATACACTTCAATGGTGTTATGGCGGTCGTGTCGGATAGAAAAAGGTAGTTTTGCAGGAACGAACTTGCAGCCCTGGATTGAATATGTTAGTGATAAAGAGTAGGAATGACATTCTTGGTGACAACAAACCGGACAATATCATTTCGCCACCCAATATCCTGCAATTGTTTTGCTTGACAGAAGTTCAAGCCGAGAAGGCAATATGCACTGTCAATCAATAACTTCAGGTACGCCCGCGGTCCCAAGTTCTCTGCTTTTACTACCGGTAATAAATTTAGAAGATTTTCGATGCTTTCAACGAGACGAACCGCATCTCCCTGCGTTGGCATCTTCATGACCCAGTCGCGCATACAACGCACCCACTGGCACTGGCCATAAAAGGCGATCATCATCGGTGAAGCTGAATCTTGGCTAGAGGCATGATTTAACACCATGGGTAACGAAACATCGTTTTTGTATCCGTTACTAGTTATCAGCGAAGGTGCGCCGGTCGTGATACTCGACTGGAGATCCAAAAACAACAAATGCCACCAGATTCTCTTTTCAACTTCAGCTTGGACAACATTACTTTGATATGGTTTGTCGAAATGGAGTTGTAATGATTGAGCGAGTCTAATTGCGTGGGGTAAAAATCCATACCGGAATTGTGAGGATGATGTGCTAGCTTGAAATGTGTTTACAAGAAGGTAAGCCTGCAGAAGCTGGATCACAGATGATCCTCGGTGTGTGCAATGATATGTTGGAAGATTAACTATATCTAATAGCTGTTCGTATAGATCGTGTAATGTTGTTGATTGTGAAATATTTATGGTAGAATTAGCAGCCCCACAATATAGAACAGCTAAGATGAGTAGGGTAGATTCAACCGAGGTCTTAGGAGACAGGTTGGCCCAGAAGCTGGTGTACTCATCTATAAGAGTATCAATATGGCATATGGGCACTGCAGATTGTAGCCCTATGAAGTTGTTCAAGAAATGATCACAAACTTCTCGCGCTGGAACTTTCGTCCAAAAATAGGAAATGAAATCTTCGCTGAGTGCACCAAGGGTAATCGCTAGATTTTTGACGGGCTGATGGAATTGAGTATCTATATCATTCGCCAGGGTCTTTGGGGGGAAACGAGTCGATGGTATTTGGGAAGCTTTACCCACCGACCGACTACTTGCTTTTGACTTGATACCGGATTTCCTTTCGGTGATTGGATTTGACATAACTGGCGATGGCGACTTCCTAGCCGGACTCCTTGATACATTCACCTCAATGAACTCAAATTCGGGTATTTCGCTGTTCAAGTATTTACAAAGTCGTCCCCCCTTCTTACATTGGGTGCAGGATGGCCTGTCGCGGCTACATTTTACCTAGAGTTATCGAATCAGTACATTGTATAAGTATGGACCGAGAAGTAAAAACCAACTCTTCTATCGCGGCATGTCGTACAAGCCGTAGTCCTGCGATATCGTCTAATACCACTAGACTCCACACTACTTGGACTTTCAGGAGGGCTTAGCGACATCTTTGGTGTATATGATCTTGGTTGAAAGTGGACAATAGAATTTGATGATTGGGGCCAGTAGGAAGTTCGAGGCAGTTCCATTTCAAGTAGTATTGTTCCGAAGTTTATCATGTTTGAAGAAGTGTGGTTGGAATAGTCACAAACTTTAAATCGAGCAAGGTAATCAAGAAAGGCCAGAACTAACGTAAGTCATGGCGTAATGCGTCTAATTGCGGGGAACCGCTCTATTAAAATCTCAATTACTCAACAATCAACTATAATACAATCTCCAGTATCACTTTCAGATTCAT